>PVJS01005059.1:0-65914 GCA_004027185.1 Glis glis
AAAAAAAAAAAAAAAGAAATATTTATCAGATATCTTTCAGGTTTCAGGCACTGAGTTACATAGTAGACATAGTAACAGTGCACAAGATAGCAGTGGTCTTTGCCATCACCAAGCATACAATGTTAAGGGGAATATAGATTACAATAGGAACACAGGGCAGGTTCCGTAGCTTGAGAAAAAACTGGGAGTGGAGGTCCAGGGAAGTTTTCTCAGAGGAAGCAAGACATTGGCCAGGCCCGTAGAAATGGAAAGAATATTCCAAAGCAAATATCATTGTATATTCAAGGACATGAAAAATGATGAGTGTGACTGCCCTAAAGAATATAAGGTGGGGGAAAACAGGGAGAGAATTATGATGAGATAAACCTGGCAACTAGGAGGGATCCAGATCTGGAAGGTAAAGAGGACATTTTCCTAGAAGCCATTGCAAGACGTTTTGTCTATCAAATATTGAATAGATCCAAGCAACTTCTGTAAAATTTCACATTAGGTATGAAGAACAGTAATGTAATGAGCACCCATATACCCAATACCTGGTTTGAAAAAAGAGAAAATACCATTTAGCTTTGAAATCCCCACTGCACTGCTTCCCAATCCTAGCTATTTCGCTTTTTTCTAGAATAACGATTCCTTTGCTTTTTAATTACAGTTTTACCATGCATATTTGTATCCCTAAAGATGATGCTTTTATAGTTTTCTATGATTTTGAACTTTATAAATTGAATTATATTGTAAAAATTCTTTTGCCACTTGCTCTTTCTTCTTAATATTGCCTTCCGAGGAGCACCGTGCTACGGAACGCAGTCGTCACCCATTCATTTCACTGCTGTATCGTTTTCCAGTTTCCATGTGATGGACATTTGTGTTATTTCCTGGGTTTTGTTCTGCTGTGCAGCAGTACTACAAACCTTCTTCTTCCTATATTCTGGTAGCATGTGAAACAATTTTCTCTAGGAAATATGCCTAGGAATGAAATTATTGCTTCATAGAATATGTTACTTTTCAAATACAGTAGACAATGTAGAATTGCTTCCCACAGTAATTTTACTAAAATTTCTTAACCACTAAGTGTAAAATAGAATCCCAGTTTTCCCACATGGTCAGCCAAACTACTTAATACAGCTAGATTTTTAAATTTTGCAAATTCTTAAAATATGAAACATTTTTATGGTGGCAAAGCTTAAGCATATTTTAATATTATTATTGATCATTAAGATTTACTCTTCTGCCAGGTATAGTGGGGCACACCTGTAATCCCACCTGCTTGGGAGGCTGAGGCAGGAGGATCACAAGTTTAAGGCCAACCTCCGAAACTTAGGAAGATCCTGTCTCAAAATAAAAATTTAAAAAGGCTGTGGTTTCAGCTCCATGGTGAAGCACCCCTAGATCAGCCTCCAGTACCTCCACCTCCCGAAAATGTACTCTTCAGTGATTTTTCTGTTAAGACTTTTGCCCATTCTTCTACTTTTTCTTAGTGCTTTCTAGAAATTCTTGATAAGGTCAGAATACTAATCATTTGCTATATATGTTACAAATATCTTCTCCCAGTTGGTGATTTGTCTTTTTACTCCTGAATATATTTTGATGAACAGGAATTGTTGGCTTTAATAGATTCAAATCTAATCAACCTTTTTCTTTATGTTTGGATATTTTATATCTTATTTTAAAAGTATTTCCCTGGCCGGGCGTGGTGGCGCACGCTTGTAAGCCCAGTACTTTGGGAGGCGGAGACCAGAGGATCCGGGTTCGCGGCCAGCCTCAGCTCTCTCTCTCTTTCTCTCTCTCCCTCTCTCTCTTTACCTAGTGAGGCCTCTGCAACTTCGTGAGACCCGGTTTCAAAAATAAAGTATAAAAAATAGGGCCGGGGGTGTAGCACAGAGTTAGAATGCCCCTGGGTTCAATCCCTGGTACCGCAAAAAAAAAAAAAATATATTTCCCTACCCAAAGATCATAGATTCTTCCTGCATTATGTAAAAGTTTTACAATTTTGTTTGTTTAAATTTTTAACTTCCTTGGACATTTATTTTGCACATGGTGTGAGATGGGGGTACAGTTTTTCCTCCATACAGATGCTTAATTGCCAGTTACCATTTATTACAAAGTCTTGTTTTTCCACCAGTTCACGCAGTGAGTTTTGTCAAATTCAAATTTCTTAATATTTCTGTGACTGTTTCTGGATGCTCTAAATTATTTCATTTGTAATTCTGTCTATTCCTATGCTAATGCCACGCTCATTTAATTACTACAGTTCTATAATAGTCCATGATTTCTGTCCAGGCAGGTCCCCCATGTTTTTCATCTTCTTTAGGAATGGTTGGGCTTTCCTTGGCCCTTTGTTCTTCTATTAAAATTTTAGAACTGGCATGTTGAATTTCAGAAACAAAAAAGCTTACTGGATTTCTATGGAGACTGAATCAAATCTATATATTAGTTTGAGAGAATTGACACCCTTATGATACTAAGTCTTCAGATCACTGATCTTGCTATATTTTCTCCCCCATTTATTCACATTGCCCATACTCCCCTTCAGTAAAGGTAGATGATCTCTTCACAAAGATATTTCACTTACTTGGATTTATTTCTAAATACCTCATATTTTATGCTATTACAAAGAATATTACTAAAATGTATTTGTTTGTTGCTGGCATACAGAAGTACAATTGATTTTATAAGCCAGAGTATTTCCTAAAGACTTTTGAGAACCCTGATAATTTGAGTTTCTATTAAGGGTTTTACACAAACAATCATATCATCTGTGAGTACTTTATTTAATCCTTTCAAATTCTTTTCTTTCTTCACTAATCCTTACAGTTGTCTTTCTTGCCTTAGTATGCTAAGACCTCCCGTGTTGAATAGCTGGTGATTGATGATGCAAGTGATTTTATTCATAATCTTTTATGTGTGTGTGTGGGGGGTACTGGGGTTTGAACTCAGGAGTGCTCTACCACTAAACTAACCCCCCAGCTCTTTTTATTTTTTATTCTGAAACAGGTTCCTGCTAAATTACCACATGCTACTGGCCTTGAACCTGCAATCCTCCTGTCTCAGCCTCCCAAGTACTGGGATGGGAGGTGTGTGCCATCCCTCCTGGCTTTTATTCATAATCTGTTAAGAATTTGCTAAGCTTTTTCCACTTATGATTTTGCTATACATTTATATACAAGTACATATATATGTATAGTTTTTGTTATTTTATGTCTAAGTATTTCTTATTTTATATTATGTTAAATCATATTATATAAATGTGTCATAAGACATTTAGAATACTCTAAGTAGATTATTATTCACATTTGAGGTTGAAAAGTAGCTTGGATTCTCATTTTCCAAGTCTCTTCAGGATGGTACTGGTTCACTGGCAATCCTAACATAGTAAGGCAAGAAAGATAAGCCTGAGGATTAGAAAAGAAATAAAAGATTTTTATGTTTTTTTTTAGGCTGAGGAAGTTTCTGTTAATTCTTAGTCATTAAAAGTTTTTGGCATGAGTGAGAAATTTTTTAAACCTTTTTTTTATATTCACTGAGGTGATTAAATGTTTTTTCTCCTTTAATCTTTTAATGGGATGAGTTGCGTTTACTAAGTTTTCTAACTTGCATTCCCAGGGTAATTCCAAATTGGCAATAAAGTGTTATAGTTATTAAGCATTGCTGGATTGGATTTGCTAATATGTTTTAGGACTTTTATATCTGTGTTTTTGAGTGAATAATTCCCAATGTTGAACTGTGACTAGTTTGGTTGAAAGTGTTTGATGAGGGTCTAGGTCTGCTTAGTTTTGAAGATTAGCTCTCCCTAGCATGGAACATAATTGGAAGTCTACAAGAGTATAGTCATCTTTCATACAGACACAAGTGTTTCATTTGTGAGTTGGATGCAGTACAGAGAACTCGGGATTACCAGACTGTCTTCAAGATTCCCTCCCACCCTAAAATGTGACTGTTCTATTCACCACAATCGTTACTGTCCTTATTTGCCTCACTGCTACAAAGCCCTAAGGCAGAATCGCAGATGCAAAGAAAGGCTGATGGTGCCCTGTCCAAGGGACAGATATTTTAAACTGTGACAATCTCTCGAGAATGATTTTTCAAAACATTTACTCAGAATTCCATGGTTTCATGTTTTCTGAAATTAATTCATGAAGCACTTTTTACTAGTCTCAGGAACTTGCTACAGTCTGCACAAAGAAACTATTTAAAATTGATTTTTGAACTCTGCACATGTTCCTCTTCAGTCTCACCTGATAACAATGCCAAGTGCACTGAATCTTTTCTATCCACCGGAGATGAGAACATTCTCCCTGTGATGTTTAAACTTAATTCCAGAGGCCCAATCCCACCGATAACCATTCTCCTTCCCCCTATACATTAAATCTGCCCTCCTAATTGCTATAATATTCACAAGGAGACCATTGGAACCTGGAGTACTCTCAGCTGCAGGATAGTGTTGTAGGTGATAAAGATGAAGTGGTGTTGAGAACTACCCAATTTACTTCGGCGAATTCAATCTTTCTCAGGAGGCAAGAGGTACATGATACATTTACCTGAACTTTTAGAGTGATAAGGAAAGTGTTTGGTATGCATTCAGGACCAAAGAAACTTTAAAGTTTTATCGCAACAGAATAGTGCTCAGAAAAATGTTTTACTCACAGGACACAAAGGAAGTATAGATTTCAAGTTCTTTTAATCTGAGAGTTTGCAGAATTGTTATCAATGAGAAATAGAAGAGTCGCTCATGTCAGAGTCTACTTTTCTTTTACTCCTCATGCCTTTATGGAAAAGCTGTGCATCTTTGGAGATAAATTGGGCAGCTCTGTGTTTATTACTGAAACTTTTACTGGAATATTATCATATAAATCACTGACTGGCTGGTGTGGATGGCACATGCTGGAAGAGTTCTATATAGTGCAGCATTAACAGTAAGCCCTTTCCTACCCTAACGGGACCAGAACTGCACAGCTTGATTGGCATGTTGGGCTTGTTACATTATTTTCAGTGTGGCCTTGGCCTTATGTTTTATACAGTGTGAGCCTGCTCGGGTGTCACTTATAAAACCTGTTGCTGATGTTTATTGAGTGTGTGTAGTAGTTCGTGTACTAGATAAGGTTTCTGCTTATAGGTCATATTAGAGAAATAACCTTGCTTTGTTCTGATTTTATTAATTCCCTTAAAAATTCTACATTTGTTCTATTATATATGATGTATTCCTGAATATATGGCACCGTCATATATAAAGTGATCTCCCATTTTCCCAGTGAGGATACAAAAACTTTTAAAGAATATAAGTAAAATGTCCAAATGTCTATTTTAGTTTATTAACTTATTATAATATATAAATATTTTGGCCAGGCACGATGGTGCATGCTGGTAATCCCATGTATTAGGGAAGCTGAGGAAGGAGGATCCCAAGTTTGAGGCCAGCGTGGGAAACATAGCAAGACCCTGTCTCCAAATACAAGAGGCTGGTGATGTAGCTCAGTGGTAGAACACCCCTGGGTTCAATCCCTAGTACTGGAAAATAATAATAATAATAACTATTATTACTATTATTATTATTATTCCTATTTTATAATCACATATATAAAACTTAAGAAACTTTGCTGTTTCCATAATCACACTTTATACACATATTTTAATCAAATTTGTCACATTATCAATCATATTATTATTTCCTTGCTATCACAGGAGCAATTTTTTTAGTCTCTTATATTGATTCCCTGACCATGTCATTCTTATTTCCCTTCACATCATTGGAGATACTGAACCTCAGAAATCTGTGCATGATGCTGTCACTAGAAATTTTTTCTTGAATCATCTTTTGCATACATTATGGATATAACTTTGTAATTTCTACTTTACTGCATTGCTTTTTTTTTTTTTGCGGTACCGGGGATTGAACCCAGGGGCATTCTACCTCCAAGCTACACCCCCGGCCCTATTTTTTATCCTTTATTTTGAAACCGGGTCTCACGAAGTTGCGGAGGGCCTCACTAAGTAGCTGAGGCTGGTCGTGAACCCGGATCCTCCGGTCTCTGCCCCCCCAAGTACTGGGATTACAAGTGTGCGCCACCATACCCGGCTGTATTGCTTTTTACAATGTTCTTTAAGTGCTGATTTATGAGGATTTCCAATACTTCACATTTGTGAAGACAAACCCCAGGTATACTAACTGTGTTGAATTTCTTTGTTTCTTTCATTATTGACTCAGGGTGATTTGTGTTTGAATAGGTTAAATAGGTGGCATTCCCATATCTTGGTGGCCAAATACAACAGAATTCATTTCCTTTGCATGCCAAGTCCACAGCAGACCCAGATGGCTCTCTGAGGTACAGTCCCCACATAGTAACTCTGATCTAGGGTGACGGGCACTTTCATCTGTAGCTGTACCATTCTGAATACCTGGGCTTCCTGGTTGGCACGTCAGGGCAATAGCTCTTGTGCAGCAGTTAAACAGAAGTTTAAAACTGGCTCAGAAGTAGTCCCTAGCACTTTGGGCATTCATCCATTGATCAGAACTCATCAATGCAAGTGGGGGGGCATCTGAGAGGCCTCCTCCCAGGTATTGGGAAGGAAAGAACTGACTAAGGGGCAGGAACACAAGACTGTACCATACCCAAGACTCATACTGGTCCAAGGTGGTTTCAGATGCAGACCCAATTAAAATAATGAGAGCAGTCCCAAAATGGGGAAGATACTCTTACCTACTACATCTCACATAGGCAATTGAATGAAGAAAAGGAGAAGCAAAATACATTCAATTTTAACCAGGCTCCTTTATGGATTAAGTTTCATAAGAAACTTTGAGAAGACCCTCCCCCAAACAAAACTATATTTATTCTCTAACAAAAGTAGCTACTTGTAACATTAGTATTACTCATATGAGTAGTTTAAAAACCCAACTGCTCATTCATTCCCTTAAAGCTTATCAATAGTCATGTGGTAGATAACATTTATAAGGTGAAAGTATATGTTTCTAGCTGATCCACTGAACAAGTCATAAATAAGTGCTGACCTTCTCTCAGACAGCCCCATTAACACCCCCTTGCAGACTGTAAACTACATTTAATGAATAAGGTCTGAAACCCTAAGCAGATCACAGTTTGGCTCAGAAATTTTAGGCAGACCATGTCATTGAATGTCCCAGACCCCATGCAAACTTCCCAGCTCTGTGCCCTTAATATTCCTTCTTTCCTATGAAATAATCCCTGTTCTTACCCCTACCCAGCTTCCTCGGCAACCAACAGGTCCAGGTCCAAATGAAGGGCTTCCCTTTTCAAAGAGTTGTCTCTGAGTCTGCTCTGTTGTCCCATTGCACTATCTTTTCTTTATCTTGAAAGATTCAACCACTCCTTATATTCAACCACTTCACCACAACCACCTCAATAACTTTGTCCAAACCTCCATCCTCTCTCCCTCTGCCACCCTCCTACCCTGTCTCCTTAAACAATTTGAATCTACTTCTTGCTCTTCTACAGCCTCACTGGGCTGCAGGGCTGAGTTCCTTCTGTATTCTCTAGGGGAGACTCTGTTTTCCTGCCTCTTTCAGCGTGTAGAGGCTGCTTGTCCTCTGTGGCTTCTGGACCCCTTCCATGTTCAAAGCCTGCCATGGCTGCTCAAATTTTTCTCACACTGTATTACTCTGGCAAGACTCTTCTTCCTCCGTCTTCCACATTTAAGAGACTCTTGTGACAGGGCACATTGGACCAACCTGTATAATCCAAAACAGCCTTCCTGTCTTAAGGTCTGCTGATTAGCAACGTTAATTCCATCTGCAGACTTACTCTCCCCTTGCCACATAACTAATGTAAACATTCACAGGTTCCATGGTCTAGGATGTGGAGAGTGGTGTGTGCGTGTGTGTGTGTGTGTGTGTGTGTGTGTGTGTGTGTGTGTGTGTAGATCATAATTCTCCTGCTGAACTGGGATACAGGCCTTCATGACTTAGCCCGTTACTTCTCTGAGCTCAGCCCTTCGACCCTCTCCTATGCTCCCACATGCTGGTTTCATGGGCTTTCTGCCGTTACTTACAAACGCTCTGTATGCCCCTACCTTAGGACTTTGCCCAGGGACCCACAAAGCTAATCATCTCACCCCTTCAAGCTTTTGCTCAAAAGTCACTATCTCAGTGACTTCTGCACTAAGCACCATATTTAAAATCACAACCCACACTGTACTCTGTGTTTTTCCATAGCAGTTATCCATGTTTAACATAGTAATTTATTTTTATGTTTGTTGTCTTATAATGTAAGTTCTCTGAGAGCTCCACTATCTATCTCTCCAGTCTCTCCTTTGTGGTATCCCCAACACCATGAATAACATCTGGTACCAAGTAGACAAGCAATACATATTTGTAGAATGGAGGAATTCTCAAGAGAACTGTAAAGTGTTGTTTAATAGGCATCGTTTTGGGTCAAGTGCATCAGATCTTTCCTATGGCTTCCACGAGGAGGCGTGGCTTGGCTTGCTCAAGACGTCTAGCTCAGGAACTATCTTGTTGTGGACATTCAGTATACATCAAAAGGAATTGCCAAAGTGGGGTCCTGGGAGGGGTGTGAAGGCCTTCTCATTTTATCAGTCTAGACTGGATTTCAGAAACAGAGTTAAGGAGCATTTCAGGTAGTTTCATAGTCAAGGTAACCCAGGGTCTAGGCTAGGTTTGCAAGGCAGAGGAAGTGAGCTACATTCTTAATCAAACTTGGGGTTTCACTATATTGCTTCTTGAAATTACCCCCTCTAGGTCTTCAGCCCTGAGGGCTCTTTTGTTCATCTCATGGAGAGAGCTATGGAAGAGAATATTTAATCATTTAGTGCATTGTCAGTGTGGATGAGGAGAGATATCCTGTATATTCTAGCCTGTGCTCCAGCCTCTGCAATCGCTCTCCCTCTGACTAAATGAAGAGTGAGGATTTGGAAGACCAGGTGTTATTTATTTATTTTAAAAATAAGGTTTTGTCATAAAAATAAATGAAATCTATATTTTATCATTTCAATTCAGGCCCTAAGCATGCACCGTAGTTACCTTTCATGAAATGTCTCTGCAATAATGCCTTTCCACTGGGCTTTGTAATGAAGCTTTGATTTGCATCGCTATTCTGAGGACTTTCTGACAATGCTCGGTAATATTATGAAGGCAGGAGGAAATGAAATGGATTGGCGGTAATGCATGTCCATTGTGAGCGATGTGAAGTTACCAAGGCAATGTCGTATCAATAATATTTTCATAAATGAAATTAAGATACATGTGGCAAATAAATATTGCCATCTCTCTTTATTATTACTCCAGAGATGGGAGGGTAACCATTAGGATTAAAACCAGAAATTAGACATAAAGTATCTCAGCCAAAATGAGAAGTGCGATTCCATCAGTTCACCCCGATGTGCTCTCAAGATTCTTGTCACGTTCATTTCAGGCTTTCAATTTCTCCCCCTCAGTATACTCTAGCAATCTCTCTGCTGTCTTCGTCCCTCATACTCTGTTTCTTGAGGCAGAATTTCTGTGAGAGTTAGTGGAAGAGTCCATTTAATTCTATTAAACCTCACTTTCATACACAACCAACCCTCGGGTGTAGAGTTCTGCTCTTTTAACAGCCAGGCTGGTTGGTTGATCTGTCTGTCTGTCTGTCTGTCTCCCCTTCTACTTTCCCCTTCCCCCTTCCTCCCCTTTTTCTTTTTTTCTTCTTTCTTTTGGTATTTATTTTTAGGCTATAAACAGTGTTGTTTGTTAAAATTGTCGGCTTAGAAAAATGTTATCATGTTGGTTCACTAAAGTTAGGCTTTTGAATAAGAGAGAGTACTGTAGTTTTTTCAGTTTTCCTGTAAAATGGGAACAAAGGATCTCTATCTCACAGGCGGTAGTGAAGAGCATGTGCGATCCCACAGGTAAAGCATTTGCACGGGGTCTGGTGCCAGGAATGGGAAGAAGTACTTAACTTGCACTTAAGGATCAGGGTTCAAATTCTATATCGTTCACTCACTTAATAAAATAATAGGAATTTTAAGTAATGTGTGCTTATTGTAGGAGCATTTTAAAATATTGGTAATCAAAAGGAAAAAATAGATGTTCCTATAATCCATTACCCACAACTAAAAGCATTTAAGTACACAGTATTTTAATTTTTATTTTTTTGTAGTATTGGGGATCAAACCCAGGGTCTCACATATGCTAGACAAGTGCTTTACCACTAAGCTATATCCCCAAACCCCAAATATTAATATTTTGAAGTGTATACATTTTAACTGCATTTTTACAAATAGAAATGGGATAATAAAGCATGCACATTCTTAGTAATATACTTCTTCCCAGTAAATATATTCTGAAACTCAGTAATGGTTCATTTCTTTTGAAAAATTATTTTGAGAATAGCTGTCACAGAGTCTTTCTGTCTACAGTCATTGTACAACCTTAAGTATTAAGATGGTACTCGTTTTAGGTTAATAACTATGAATATCTCAAATGCCTCCTTCTCTTTAAAATGAAAAGTTATGGAAAGGTAGAACTAATCATAATATAAAAATAAGATGTAATACAAATCTTTTAAACTAGCTTTATAGAAATAAATTTAACCAAGCACTATCTTTAGTTTGTTTGTTCGTTTATGTGGTACTAGGGATTGAACCCAGGGGCACTCTACCACGGAGCTACCCACTCAGCCTTTTTATTTATATTTTGAGACAGGTCCTGCTAAGTTACCAGGGTGGCCTCTAACTTGTGATCCCCTTGCCTGGGCCTCCCAAGTGCTGGGACTAGAGGCACGCACTACCACGCCCAGCTTCTTTTATTTCACTTAATATTTTTAAAGTTTTTCCCCCTCTCACTCTTTATTTTATAATTATCAGTCATAATGTATATTGGGTGATAATTTTCATTTCTGAGACTTCTCTCGTATATTCAATTTTTGACTGTAGCGGTATCTATGGGCTACTTTGAAGCCATGATACCTTCAAAAGTCACTTACCTGATCTGACACAGAGTTGTCACCTCTAAAGCGGGGACTAACTGTAACATGAATCTCATGAAAGGACATGGATGTACATATTTATGTACAATAGTATTGCCAGAATGGATTCTTCTTTTCTTCTGATATTTATTCCATCAAATCTGAAATTAATTTACTAGAAAAATAGAATTTTTACTTGTTAGATACTTGAAGGATTGTTAACTTTTATATATCTCTCTTAACTCTCAGTTAATTTAGTTTAGGGATATGTAAAATCAATTTGCATTTATTATTCAGCATTGTAAAATGCAATGGTAGACCAATCAAGTGGAAGGGAAGAAATGAGCTTTTCAATAAATTTCTAGCTGGGAGTGGTGGTGCACACCTATAATCCCAGTACTTGGGAGGCTGAGACAGGAGCAGCATGAGTTCCAGGCCATCCTCAGTAACTTAAGTGAGGCCCTCAGCAACTTAGCAAAACCCTTTTCCAAAATAAAAATAGGGCTGGGGGTGTAGCTTATAGGTAGAAGGCCTCTGGGTTCAACCTTCAGCATACACACAAAGATTACATTTCTAAAAATATTAATAATACTGGTAAACATTAGTGTAGTTAAGGGCCAAAAAAGGCACATTTCATCAGTTTAAAGTGGGATAAAAACAAGTTTGTCCTAGAGGTATGGAGGGGAAATTCATCACTGTTTTCAAATAGTCATGTTAAGGAAAGCCTAGAACTTTTCCATTAGAAGATCTGCTCTTTCTCAAAAAGACTAAAGATAATAAGTGCTAGTGAGGATGTGGAGAAAAGAGAGCCCTTGCGTACTGATAATGGGGCTGTAAATTAACAGAGCCACTAAAGAAAACTGTATGGAGACTCCCCAGAAAGTAAAAAATAGACCTACTGCATGAGCCAACAATCCCACTACTGGGTCTATATCCAATGAAAATGAAAGAGGTATGTTGAAGGGACAGGTCCACTACCAGGTCCACTGCAGGCAGCACTATCATGATAGCAAGAAATGGAAACAATGGAAGTGTTCATCCATGGATGAAAGGATAAAAAATTGTGGAACATATACACAATGAAATACTATTCGGCCATAAAAGAGAATGAAATTCTGTCATTTGCATCAGCATAGATAGAACTGGAGGTCATTATGTTAAATGAAATAAGCCAAGCACAGAAAGACAAGTACTGTATGATCTCACTCTTATGTGGCATCTAAAAACGTTGGTCTCAGAGAAGTTGAGAGGAAAATGGTGGTTACTAGAGACTGGGGGAGCAGGTGGGGGTTACAGAGGGAGTGGGGAAATGTCAGATAATGGGTAAGTTATAGTTAGACAGCAGCAAGAAGTAGGGTGGCTCTAGATAACAATACTGTGCCATTAATTTCAAAAAGCAAAAAGAAAGGATTTTGAAAGCTTTCGCCATAAAGAAATGATAGATGTTTGAGGAGATAAATATATTTAACCTGATTTAAGCATTACACAAGGTATACATGTCTTGAAACATTGCATAGTACCCCATTAATATGTACAATTTTGTTTTTGTGTATTCATTGAAAATAAATTTGAAAGGTTATATTCAAAAAAAAAGAAGAGCTAGTTTTCATGTGTAAGGTGTACTTAGTTCATCAAAAGAAAAAACCCAGCCAAGTGTGTGGGGCATGCCTGTAATTCTAGTACTTGAGACAGGAGGATCACAGGTTTGAGGACAACCTCAGCAACTTAGCAAGACACTCAACAACATAGTGAGGCCCTGTTTCAAAACAAAAAATTAAAAAGACTGGGAGTAGCTGAGCATGGTGGTGCATGCCTATAATCCCAGTACTTGGGTGGCTGAGACAGGAGGATCCCAGGTTCAAGACCAGCCTCAGCAACTTAGCAAGGTCCATCAACTTAGTGAGACCCTGTTTCAAAAATATAAAATAAAATAGTTCTGGGTGTATAGCTCAGAGGTAGAATGCCTCTAGGTTCAACCTCCAATACCCCCAAAAATAAAATAAATAAATAAATAAATAAATAAATAAATAGGTGGGGATGTAGCTTGGAGGTAGAACACTTTTGGATTCAGTCCTCAGTAAAAGAAGAAAGAAGAAAGAAGAAGAAAGAAGAAAGAAGAAAGAAGAAGAAGAAGAAGAAAGAAGAAAGAAGGAAGAAGAAGAAGAAGAAGAAGAAGAAGAAGAAGAAGAAGAAGAAAAGACCTTTGTGACTATAAAATAGTTATAGCATTTTATTATTAAGGCTATACATTATTTAGTATTCATCTTATCAGACAAATATGCAACAAATTGGATAGGAAGATTTTTTTGAAACTATATGTCACCAAACTTGAAGCAAAATATTATTCCTAAGAAAATCTTGGATCAGCAGTAGCATGAAAATGTGCCACTCTTTCTTCTACTCTTCTACTTTTTATTCATTTTTGTCATCTATTTTTTTTTTTTGCGGTACTGAGGATTGAACCCAGGGGCATTCTACCTCCAAGCTACACCCCCAGCCCTATTTTTTTTATTCTTTATTTTGAAACAGGGTCTCACTAAGTTGCAAAGGGCCTCACTAAGTAGCTGAGGCTGTCCTTGAACCTGCAATCCTCCTATCTCAGCCTCCCAAGTACTGGGATTACAAGCACACGCCACCACGCTCGGCTTGTCAACTATGTTTTTTTGGCTCATATAAATTCAATATTGCTATGTCTCTGAGGATTTTGGGGGCAAGGGGTATAAATTTGCCTTTTATAGTTACCATATATCCCACTTTATCATGTTTAGTACCTTTGACCTTATATTCACTTTCACTCATATGAATGTCATTTATTCTTTCTTTTTGTTTGCCTGTACCATTCAAATTTCTTTTAATATTAATTTAAAAAATAGTATCAGCAAAAGTGTGCAAAGCTTTAAAAGTTCAGTACTATTTCAAAAGTTAATAAAAGTGTATAGTACTGGTACAAATGACTACTCTCTAGAAAATTATTACAATTTTTTTCTGGCATTGACCTCTCAATTTCTAGATAGAAGTCTTGTTCCCTTTTGATATTTGTTTTTCAATTTGGAACACTATCTCTTGTTTTCCTAACAATGGAAGATGAATATTTAAACTCTTGTCATACCAACCACTCTTAACTTTGCTTTTCCCATCTTCTCAAGACAGTATAATGCATTTTGGATTTAATCCATACTTTGTGCTTCTATTATTTTCATGTGTTGTATACTAGAGATGTGCATCATGATCCCATTGCCTTTATTATACTATTTTTATAAAGTTAGTAATTAATATATACCAATACAAAATTTTAATTAAGAATTTCCAATAGAAGCTGGGTGTGGTGGTGCATGCTTGTAATCCCAGTACTTGGGAGGCTGAGACAGGAGGATCCCAGGTTCATGGCCAGCCTCAGCTACTTAGTGAGGCCCTCCACAATATAGTGAGACCTTGTTTTAAAATAAAAAATAAAATAGGGCTGGGGATGTAGCTCAGAGGTAGAATGCTTCTGGGTTCAATCCCCAGTACCACAAATTCCAACAGAAATGTAAACATGCCTACAATATAGCCAGACATGTGAGTTTACCAGTTTTTGTTCTTTCCTGATGTCATTCCTACTGGCATCCTCTATGCAGCCTCCTCCTTCAACATCTGTGCACAGCAGTTTCTCATTCATTCCCTCGTTTTTGTACAGGAGACCTTTCAGTAGCTTTCTAAGAAAGATTATATGGAGGAAACATTTTTTAAGACCTTGTATTTCAAAAAAAAAATCCTTCATTCTATCATCACACTTGATTTATAGTTTAGCTGCATATATAATTCTAGGTTAGAAACTTCTTTGCTCCTGAACTTTGAAACTACTCCTTTATCTTCCAGCCCTCAGTGTTGCTTTTGAGAAGTAGAGCGCTATTGGCATTCTGTATCCTGTGCATGAATTTCTGTTTGTTTTTATCTCTTTGGAAACATTTAGGATCCACTATCCCTAGTGTTGTGAAAAGTCACTGTGGTATTTGTGACCCAGTCCATGTATTTTCAATGTGATTATACATAAGATATATACATTTATCTTACTTTTGTTTCCAATATTCAATATCAAGTCTTTAATTCTCCTTTTATTATCTGTATTCCTTCTGTGCCCCTTTTACTGATTACTTTGGGCCTTAATCTTAGAGGTTAGAGGTTTTTCTCAATTATCTGTCGTCCTAGGTGGTCTGGTCATATTTTAGAGTGATCTATTCAGAAAGCTGACTGCAGCTCCCTGAGTGTGGAGTTTGGTGGTAGTGGGGTAGGGGCATCCTCTAAGCTGTTAGCACCCTGAGACTGAATGTTCAGAGAACGTCTTTTCAGTGGGGGCTCCTGCACATTGTTATCACAGATGTCATTATATGTAGTTATCTGCAAATTACTGGAAACTTAGCTGCCAATGCCAAACATTAATCACCCCACACGATTTCTCAGTGTCAGGAATGCAGGCGGGGGTTAGCCTGGAGAGTCTGGCTCCCGGATTCCCAGGACTCTATAGCCAAGCTGTAGGCTACAGTGATCTCAAAGCCAGGTCAGCGGGTTCACACCTGGCTTCTCTTTCCTGGCTGTTGGCCGTCTCTAGTTCCTCCTCACCAGGATGTGTCCACAGGGCTGCTTAGGACTTGGGAGCTAAGTTCCCCCTGAACCAGTGCCTGAACAAGAGAGCAATTAAGTGAATGTGCTCTAAAGACAGAAGTGAAGTTGTATAGCCTAATCTCAGAAGTGACATACCAAGACTTGTTTCTGCCACATTTTATCATCAACAGACCGGCCCTGGTCCAGTGTCGGAATGGACTACATGGTGGGGATCCAGGAAGTGGAGATTGCTGAGCAGGGCATCTTTAAGACTGGCTGCTTGGATTTTTTTTCGTTAATTATCTTCTCCAGAGAAAGATTCCTCCAGGTTCCTTGCCTGAAAGATTAAGTCTGGATATTAGTGTTTGGGGGCCTGGCTTGGGAAGGAAGAAGGGGGACTCATTAGTTAGTATTTGGGCATTTACTTAGTTCTTGGGTTTTATAGAATAGTAGCTCACACGCTCTGAAGTTATTCATGACATTTCACCATTTAGATCCTGTTTGCTCAGCCTCTCCATTGAAACAACTCTGATTTGTCCTAGGATGAGAGAGGAAAAGAGGCAGTCTCTGGAGCGCACAGACTGAGGGACCCAAATGGAGCAAGTCCACCTGGGTGTTTTGTAGGTTTTCTATCATCCTTACTCCCATCAACCCCAACCTGGCCTGTAAGTTACTGGTTTCCCCACTTCTTGAATTTCCCAGGGTCTCTGCAACTTCAATTGGCCTCTCTACCCCTGTGTGATATTAGGCCTTAGTTTTCCCCCATCCAGGGAAACAATTACCATGGGCACCTCCATATTCCCTCCCCAACGTTTTGTTAGCATCATTCATCTGCTTTCATTTTCTTTCCAGTTTTCTTTAACTTTTCTTGGGGGGGTGGTATCTATTATACTTTTTCACTGTCTTTGTGGCAGGGTTTTAGAAGGGTTGTATTTCTATAGTGAGCCTTCTACTTAGTATGCATTTCCATTTTTCTGCTTGTATAATCTCAATATATACCTTGATAGTGTTTCCTCCTAAATTTACTTTTAGAAAAAGAATTCAAAATGTTAACAGACTAATCAGCTTATCCTGCCCAAAGCTTTTGAGATGAGAATAGAATGGATTTGGCTTTCCATGACTCCTTTGATTTGGGGCCGCTTTAGAATGTAGATTTATAAGAAAAGAAGATGGAAATGGTCAGCAGCATAATGTCTAGAGTATCCGCTTAGAGTTCTGAAGATTTGGGATTTATCTTGGACTTCTCTTCAAAGCCCCAGTCACAGCAAAACAAGTGTAAGCTTAGCACATGCACGTGCATTAAAGATAATATTTTAACATCACCTATAATTTAAGTTTATCTGTATTTATCTTCAGTTTTCAGTATTTAAACCTGCCTGTTTCTTATAGGGTTGAGATCATGGAAAGAAAGCTATGAAACAAGTTGGAAATATTTATTATATAACCTCAAGGTGAAACCACTAAAGTCCTCCAATGAGTAATTTATTACACTGCTAGATCTCAGATACATGAAAAACTGTCTTGATCTCCCAAATAAAAGTACTTCCAAAATACAGCATTTCTAAAATTAGTTCCCTTTTACTTGTCTAGCATAAATAGAAGAATAGGATATATTGATCTGGTTGTGGTGGTGCACACCTGTAATCACAGTACATGGGAGGCTAAGACAGGAAAATCGCAGGTTCGAGGCCAGACTCAGCAACTTAGTGAGACCCTCAGGAACTTAGCAAGACCCTGCTTCAAAATAAAAAAGTAAAATAGGGCTGAGAGTGCAACTCAGAGTTTAATCCCTACTACCACAAAAAAGACAAAAAGATGTATTGGATGTTGTTTTTTGTTTGTTTGTTTCACTGGGGATTGAATCCAGGGGCATTCTACCTCCGAGCTACACCCCCAGTTCTATTTTATTTTTACTTTTTGAAACAATGTCTTGCTAGGTTGCTGAGAGTCTCACTAGTTGCTGAGGCTGTCCTCGAACCTGCAACCCTCCTGTCTCAGCCTCCCAAGTACTGGGATTACAGGTGTGTGCCATCACATCGGCTATTGGATGTTTTAATTAGTTTGCCAATTGACCTAAAGTCTAGTTATTCTTTTTGAAAGTATAGCTTTGAATCTTGCTCACATACTGTCCCTACCCAGGCATGCTAGGACCCTGCCTTTCCCATCCTGATGTCAATATGAGTTTAAGACCAAATGTACTTCCACTTGGGCAGGTGATAGCTTTCTCCCTGAGACTTCCCCATGCAAGTGCAAAGCCATTATTCCTGGGTCATTTGTATTTCCTGTAATCCAAATGCCAATTTGTATTTGTTTTCTATGACCCTCTTTTATTCATGACTTTCTTTTTCTAGAGTTCACAATTGATAACTATATTTTAGTTATCCAAAATAGCTATCTTTAGATGTTTAAAATTATTTTTCCCCCTCAGACTGTCTTGTGTACAAATGCCATTATCCTTTTAAGGTTGCATAATTTTCAGGAGGAGGCAGCACATGCTCTTCCTCTTTGCACACCTCGCGGTGTAGTGCAGGGTTTCTTAACCTCAGCACCCTGACATTTTGCCCTGGAAGCCTCTTTGTCGTGGAGAGGCTGTCCTGTGCATTTGGCAATGTAGGGTGTTTAGTAGTATCCTTGGCCTCTGACCACTAGATACTAGCAACACCCCTCCACATCCTCACATTTACAACAACCAAAATGTATTATTATCACATGTCCCAGGGGTGAGGAGGAGGCAGGCGATCGAGCCCCTGGGTATAGTAGAACTCACCTTAGGAGAAGATCTGTGGTTAGTTGCCTCTCCCTTGGAGGTGGGGGGCAGGAAGACATGAGAAGAATCAGAAATCGAATCTGGCTGAAACACTCAGAAATGCATAGGAAAAGAGAGCAAAAAATAACAAAAGAGTTCTCAACTGCTTCTCAAGGGGTGATTGACAGCTCTGTGAATCGGCATCTGCAGGTCTGTGGTCGGCATCAAAGGTTGAAAACCATTTTAACTGAGCAACTGCAGAGGTACCACGGGGCCAGGTGGCAGAATTCCTGTAGGGATGTGTGAAAAGATGTGACCTGCACTGTCACCGGATGGAAGTAAGCAGTGGAGCAGTTTAGACAGTTTGAGAACCAGGGTGTCACCCTACTGTGACATCTGCAGGCTTAGGAGCATTCCATCTCTCTTTTTATCTTTCAGTCCTTGTCTGCGTGTCTCTAAATTCCCCTCACCAACAGGCCCCGCTGCAGATTTAGCTATCTAAATTGTCCTGCTAACCAGCTTCCCTCCTGGAATTTGGGGTGGGCTCAGGAAAGCCTTCACATCTTCCTGCTTGGCATGCTGTTACTTTAAATGAAATGAAAATAAGAGTCAAGCCAGAAACTAAATAAAAACAAAAATAGCTTCATTTGCATGCTGTCACTAATATCAACGCAATTCCACATGTCCTTTTCAAATTAGTCTGTGAAAACCAGAAATTTCCTGACGGCTGGACTTCAACCACAGCTGCGTTAACCTCTCTGCAGGTGCAAGTAGATTTCTGTCATTCTGTGTTTGTAATTCTGATGTCTGACTGTCACGTGTACGGTTATTGAAGTCCACAGGGTAGAACTCCCTTCTTATCTATAGTTCTCAGCTACAGAGCAGGAAGGGATGGCTGCAACAAAGGGGGTGATATCTAATTCACAACCTGGATGCCCCAGTCTGTGGGCCGAGGAGACGGAGCCTGCGTAACAGTATTCATTAATATTTACTTCTGGGTTTTGGCAAATAATCTTTCCTATAAAGATATTTAGCATACTCTAACCAAATGTGCCCACAATTGAAATAATCCTGGCTTAAAGAAGTGACTACCCAACAACTATTTATTGAGCATCTCTTCTGCACCAGGCACTGGGCTGGGCGTGCAGACCCCACAGGGGGCAGGCAGCCACAGCCCCTGTTCTCAGGCAACTCCTACTCTAATGAGAAAAGCAGAATTTACCAAACAAAACTGCCAGCTCTGAGAAGTGCTACTGAGGCGAGAGTATTGAGGGAGCCCAACTTAATGGAGAGTTAGAGAAGACCTCTCTAAAGAAGTGAAATTTAAGCCCAGTACCTTTTATTTATTTATTTATTTATTTAATTTTTATTTATTTATTTATTTATTTTTTGCGGTACCTGGGATTGAACCCAGGGGCGTTTTACCTCCGTGCTACACGCCCGGCCCTATTTTTTATACTTTATTTTGAAACCGGGTCTCATGAAGTTGCGGAGGGCCTCACTAGGTAGAGAGAGAGAGAGAGACAGGGAGAGAGAGAGACTGAGAGAGAGAGAGCTGAGGCTGGCCGCGAACCCGGATCCTCCGGTCTCTGCCTCCCAAAGTACTGAGATTACAAGCGTGCGCCACCACGCCCGGCTAGCCCAGTACCTTTTGCATAGAAGGAATGTCAAAGTCATAGGGCTGTCCTGAAGTCTGCAAAGATCCCTTTCTCTGTATTTCATGAAGGATCGCTCATATGTATATTTTTAGCACCTCACATTATACTGTCATCTTCACATGTCTTCCCCTTAGCCAGATGAAGACTGAATTCCCGGAAGATATGGATTGTGCCTTGTCCATCTTCGTATAACCCAATCTTGAGCTTCACAGGTGTTGAATAATATTTGTGGAAGTGAGTGAGTGAATGACTGAAATGAACAAATGAATGAATGAATGAATGAGTTGGAGGATGCCATAAAGGTTGTTGGCTATTCCATTAAGCATGGGTAGCCTGATGAATTGCCCTCTCCCCTGAAGGGTTTTTCCATCTACATATCCATCATTAGATGTTTAGAAGCAGAACATCCTGTCTTCTTCTCTGCAGAGCTGTGCAAATAGTCTGTGAATTCTTCCTTGCCAGCTCCCGCCACCTCCCACTCCCATCTTCCTGTTTAGAGGGAAGCTGTGTCTGGAGACCGTCTTGACAGGGAGGAAGGAGCATGGGCTTTGGAGCTGAGCAGACCTGGGCTCTCACGCTGGCTTTGCCACATATGACCTTTGGAATCATGGCCAAATGATGTCTTCCCTGTGCTTCAGGTTCCTCCTCTATCAATCAGGGACAATCATATCTATCTTTGTAGAGTACTGAGGATTGGTAATAAAGAATACGAAGCATGTCAAGGAGCACCTGGTCCAGAGATATGTAATGTCAGGTTCTAGATGCTTAGGGAGCCGGGCCCCTTCCATGGAGCAGATGGACCATCTCACCCTCCCTAACGCATGGAAACAGAGTGACTTTTGCCGTAAGTCCATGTCCTGCCAGGAAAAAAATATATAATCCAATGAACTAAAACATTGCTTTTTAAAAGTGTAGCCTGATTCCAGTTCTTGCTTGTGAAGATCCACCCAGGTTACTTTGGGGGCCGGGTTTCCCCATCCTCGCCTTCCTGGTCAAGGACGTTTCTGGCAGATGGTTAAACCCATCTGTTATGACTTGGATTTTATTGCTTATGGAGTAACCATCCCCTGATCTCAGATTTTGAGGTAATTTTACCAAGGCCTCATATGTCCTCACTGTTTTTGGCTTCTGTGAGCATCTGCCCCGGGCTGGAATGTCCCAGCATTTTGCCTGGTTTTGCTTGCTGGCCATGACACGGGTTCTGGTGATTACAGAGTCCCTCCTCCAAGACTTGCTTAATCATTTAATTTCTGTTTAATTTCCTGACAGCCTAAATGAAGTGGCCCTAGCCTCTATTGAATTGTCCTCCATAGGTACTGTCCCAGCCTTGCCACTGGGTGACTAGCCTGGACATAAACAGCCAGGTCAAAAGGGGAGCTGACAAGAGGGAACAGATAAGTGTAATTTACAACACAGATAGTGTAAGCACAGGTGATATTTAGGTAGTTGGAGATAAGAGACTACAACACTCCTTTGGAAATCCATGCTTTTTAGTAATAATGGAAGATAAAGTTGGCTTCTCAGGTGTTTATTCCTTAAATGTTTAGTGAGTTTAGGCTGTTGCCAGGCACTGCACAAAGCACTGACTATAAATGAGAGTGCCTGGGATCCTTTAGGCATTTGCTGTCTGGACGGAAGTTAGGAGACCAACATTCTGGCACTTATTAACCATATGACCAAGGCAATCATTCAGACAGTTTTCTCATCTGTAAACAATGGCCACCGGACTACACAGTTTAGCTATTTAACTAAAAGAAGTATGTGCAGATTTATAAAATATTGTTTTTTCTGTATCACATATTGTTGTTTCGTGCAATATTTTGCTTGGTCAATGAATTTTTCTGTTCAATAAGTTTTCCTCACCAGCCCTCACCTGCAACACCTCCTTCAGCTCTGAGTAGCTAGGAATTTTATGACTTATATAATAAAGGAGAATTTTTTTTTGCCTCAGGATCAGAATGGATGGTTCTTTTTTATTTAACAGCTTACTGAGATATAATTCATAACATATAATTCACCCATTTTAAAGTGTACAATTCAGTAGTTTTTGGTATATTTGTAGAATTGAGAATGATTACTATGATCAATTCTAGAACATTTTAATTGTACAAAAAAAAAAAACCCTGTACCTCTTAGCAACAATCTCCCTATTTTCTATCCCAGTCCTAGGCAACCACTAATCTACTTACTGTTTTTATACATTAACCTATTCTGAACATTTTATATAAATGGAATCATACAATACATTATAATCCTTTGTGACTGGCTTCTTTCACCTAACATAATACTTTCAACATTTAACCATGTTGTAACACATTTCAGCATTCATTTCTTCTTACTGCCAAATAATATTCCACTTATGGATATACCACATTTTAGTTATCCATTCATGAGTCGATGGGCATTTGTGTTGTGACCGCTTCCAGGCTAATATGAATGGTGATGTTGTGATCATCCATGTATAAATATTTGTGTGGACATGTGCTTTCATTTCTTTTTAATATATCCCTAGGAGGGCGATGGCTGGGTTTATGGTGACTCTGTGGCTCATCACGTGAGCAACTGCCATGCTCCCATACCAAGCATGAACTCACTTCACCTTCTCACCAGCGGTGAATTCAGGCTTCAGCTTTCCCCCGTCCTCTCCAACACTTGCTATGAGTTGTTTTTTAAAGATTATTATAGCCATGCTAATGGGAATGAAGTGGAAATGGAATGAATGATTCTTGAAAGAAAAGTCTCAAAGCAACAAAGACAGAAACTTAAAGCCACAGAAGAGAGGAAAAATAGAGCAGATAGAAATGTAGAAGTCATAATTGGAGAACTGGCCAAGAGAATGGGGCATAGTGGTCAGGCTAAGTCTCCAGAGAGCTCAGCTTCCTGGATTGTAACCCGATGCCAGCCTCAGTGGTAGTGAACTTGTTTATCCTCAGGGGAAAGGAGGGGTGTTTGTGTGTAGCTCATTCTTTCACACACGATACACCCACACAATGTGTTTCTTCAGCCTAATCAGAGTATTTGTGGAGTACTCACTCCTACTATCTACCCGCTACCCACTCTGCAGGCCATGAGCTTTTCTGCCACTCCATCGTTGATTTCACCTTGAGTACACCTCACTTCTAATGACCTCCCTATTTTCTCTGTCATCCAAACTCCATTTTTAAGGATAAGTGACATCAGGCCCACCTGCTTGGTGCAAGCTCTTCTATGGACAACATCAACATGTGTCTTTTTAGCCCTTGCATGGTATTTAGGAGGGTTGCATTACTCAGCTTGGGACTTAATGATAAAATTATCTCACACCATTTACATTTTTTTATGAGTGGTCTCCAGTATCCCCGTGTTATCCCTGTATCATCCTTGAGGGGAAGGAATGGGTTTATACTTACTGTTACCTATGAAACCAGAAACATAATAGGTGTTTAGTGCACATTTGTTGAATTAAAGTGTTATTCTCCTGTTTTCATCTAAACTCTTCTTAGAATTTCATAAATTCAGGCAGGTTCTTTATGACTTTGGGGAAAAATATGCTTCTTTATAAATTTACTAATATAAAGCAAGGGAAACTATTTTATAAATATAAACTCCTTGTTTACAAATATAAAATATAATAGAAAGTATATATATAATATATAACATAAAGTAACATATATGTACATTTTAGATTTAAAATAAGTTTAGTTTCAGGTCAGAGTATATTTAAAAGTATAATATAACATTTCTTGCATGCTCTATGCTTATTAGATACAGGAGTTTGTTATATAGAGGAGAATTATCTTTGAAACCTCTGCCTTTGTGTCGTCAAAGTTAAATGGGTAATATCAAGTGAAGGCCGCATTTCCCTCCAAATTTTGAGCCCTCAGATCACGTGTTGGGGTTTCGCTTTAGGAACTCTGTGGTTGAGCTGTCCTCAGCGTTAACCTTTTGGAACATTGTACTCAACTCTGTCCTTAAACTCTCAACCCCAAACCTGAGCCGGGCCAAGTCAAGCAAACAAGGCAAAGGTTAATAGGGGCAGGCTGATGGTAAGCAGGTGGGAGCCATCCGCCAGTGTGAGGCCCACCAGAGGCCTCCTCGCAGAGTCCCAAGGCCTCTCCGGCCGGAAACTTGATCAGGAAGATAGTCCCTGAGCCACCTCGCCTCTGAGCACCTCAGTGGAAAGGGTGGAAGTTCAGAGAAAGGTGATAAGAGGTGGCAGGGAAGAGACAGCACAGTCATTTACTTATGTGCAACCTCAAAACTATGAATGTCTAATATATACAGGAAAATAAATGTGAATGGCTTCATGATCTATATAGATAGGTGTCCAACTCAACAGGCGTCCTGAAAAGCACAGTTTAGTGTAGTTTAGTAGACAACACCCACAGCAGCTCAGTCTCAATTTTAAAACTCTCTTGAAGATTAGGGAACAGGTTATGAGGAGCTGGGATATAGGATAAAATAATTATTTCAAGTGCTCTATGGAGCAATAAAGTTTATTTTAAATGGCAAGCAAATTATTTGTTTCAGATTTTCCTAATTGTGGAGAAGCCTGGGGGCCACGAGTCACTGTGGCTCATGTCTTCAGGGTTCCCTCCTCAGTAGCTGCTCAGAATGCCTCTGGAAGGGTCACTTGGAAGGACTGGTTTACTAAGTAGAACCGGAGTCCCTAGGAGCATCAGGAGAGGACAGTGTTTATTGAGTGGCTACTATGTGATGTAGTAGGGATTTGCTGCACACTTCATGTATAATTGACTTGTTCAAACTTTTCAGTGACACTCTGCCTTTTCATCTAATTTCCACTTTAAACACAAGGAAACTGAAACCGTAGGACTTTAAGAAACCTGGCCTAGTTATCCATCAAGTAAATGGCAAAAACACGGGAACCTGAGTTCCTTTTATCCCATGTTTTTCCCGATAATTTACCATAGCTCTTACATTGTAAGGGAACCCAATTCTTTATGCCTGATTAAATGCCTTTTGCTTTTATTCAGAGAAAGGAAAATCGAAAATATTTAAAATTACTTTTTCATTTCTTTTTTTACTCTTATTTTCATAATTTACTCCTTTTAGTTATTGCTTATTTCATTGTTTAGATTTAACAATACAAAAATAGGTCTAATGGTTATATTCATCCAAGTTTTAAAGTGGTTATATTTAAGCCGGGCATGGTGGCACACACTTGTAATCCTAGTATTTGGGAGGCTGAGACAGGAGGATCGCAGGTTTGCTGCCAGCCTCAGCAACTTAGGCCCTCCACAACTTAGTGAGACCCTTTTTCAAAATAAAGAATGAAAAAAAATAGGGCTGGGGGGTGTAGCTCGGAGGTAGAATGCCCCTGGGGTTCAATCCCCAGTACCGCAATAATAAATAAGTGGTTATATATTAAGTGTTATATTATTTTATCACAAAAAACAAATACGTATTAAATATCCTCTCTAATATAACCTGTACTATTACCTGTACCATATTACACGTGATTTTATATGTACAATAACCATTCCAGTATGCTGTCTAACCAATCCAATTTTAAACATAGTTTCTGTGACTAAATTCTGACAGAAATTAGAATTTGCCAGACAACATTGAATTGGAAAAATGCCTTCATTCAAAATTTCCTACAAATCATCTTTGGAAATGTGTTTTAAATTTCATTCCAGATAAACCAACTTAGAATGACTCTTAATGGGCTAAAGAGCAAAATAGATTTTGGATTGATTTTTCCCCATAAAATATGCAAAGCTCTATTTTTAAATAGATTTTTTTCTGCAGTATTGCTCCTTTTCTCTGTTTAGCAATGAGCTTGTTTAAAGCATTTCTTTTTCAGATTTTTGTTAGATTACAATAACATTAACTTCTCAGAATTGCCAAGGTGGATAGAAAGTGTAGAGACAGTCCAGATTCCAGACCACACTGACTTCAAGTCAACCTTCTCCCTGTATCTATCTGCTCTCAAAGACTGTGTGCACGCTTTGCTATGTAACCTGTTTTCAGGCTCCATTCTTCAGAATATGGTAGTTTGTTAAGCAGTGTCACCATGCACAATTGTAGCAAATCCGAACACTGTTTGTGGGTTTCCCTCCTTTATTCCACAAAGTCCATAAGGCTGACTGTGCACACCAGACAACATCGGTGCAAGGTGTTTCTCTACATCTTTCTCTTCTGCTTGTGTCTTGTTAGCTACAGGGATACATACTGTGCCAGGCACTAAGCTGGTTTCAACAGCTATTTATTTAGATTGTGTGAACTGGAGCTGAACTTGAACCCAATTAATAGCAACTGAACTTGAACAAACTGATATGAAATCATTACAGGCTCCGTTCCCTGGTCCATTATCCCTGAAGAGATCATCCGACAGCACTCCAGGTGTCTTTTCTATGCCAAATCTTGGTGCAGTGCCCAATCAGAAAGTGTCAGGGGGATTAGAAGTTGGGTTGCATCGGAGTTAGCTCATTACCACGTTTGTGATCGCTTTCACAGGGAGGAGAGGTGCTGATCCCACTGGGCGGGATTGCAGAAAAGGCTTTGTTTTCAACACCATCTGGCACATGGTTGGCACTCATTAACACAGCACAATGTCGATTAAAATAATAATTGTACACGGCAGTAATGCTGCTTAGTCAAGTCCTTACCTTCGGTCTCCCGGCAAAGGAGATGGAAGAAAGGGAAGGCTAGTGGTTGGTTGCCTCTGGTAACCATGACCTCTGGGTTTGCATCTTTCTCTTGATGCCCATGCCTTCCCCAAATGACCTACTTTATTTTTATTTCCATATATTTATTTTAGCAAAAGTGGCTTGCTTTATTTATTTATTTATTCATTATTTTGGACTTGAAATACCATGAGCCTGACCCTGTTCCCATTTCCCAAAGAGCCTAGCGATAGGGTCTAGCCATGGCTATACTCCCGATTCCATATTGCAGCTAGGAAATATTTACTTAAAGGGGGTTTTTAACAGCATTACTTCTTCTTCAACTTGAATTAGAAAGAATTAAGGGTTTTAGGCTTTCCTCCTCTAAAGGATGCATTAATGGATTCAAACATCCAGATGATGGGACAGCACTGTCTTTTTTAGAGAAAACAGATGTGGATTTGCATCAGCCTCTCCAGGACTTGGTCTGGCTGCATCGACTTGGATTTAATGTCAGGAATCTCTCTCTGGAAGGCTGCACTGTGTGTAGGAATAGGCACGTAGGTTTTGAAAACATTTGCTTGGATTTAAATCCCATTTCTACCATAAACTAGGTGTGGAGCCCAGAACAAATCATTTAGCCCTCTTTTTTTAATTTTTTTTTTTACCTTCATGGGTGCATTGTAGTCTCACATCATAAGGAAATTCAGAGCAATAGGGACATACATGCACACAGTACTTGGTAAGCTTCCTCCCTGCCTTCACTGTGCAATGAGATGGCAGTCATCCTCAGCTTTAGAGGCACCTTGAAGATTAACAGGTGCATAAATGCTTAGGATAATGCCTGGTGCATGGTGAGCTCTTGATGAGGGTATGACCGTGTGTCCATCACCATCGTTTTCGGCCAGGGTTTATTCTTTGTCAAGAAAGTGCCTCATATTCAATTATTTTTTAGTCCCAAATGATAGGACTTATTAGCTGTGATAATGGAGGTAGTAGTTAAGTGTACATTTGTCCAGATATGTTGATCAATCCTATCTGGGAGAGCACTATGATTTAAATCCTTGTCATGCTAGACCAAGGTCAGAAGAAACCATTTGATATGAATAATTTCCCTGTAGATATACATTCAATATATACATACCACAATATTTAATGAGGCTTATCATTTGTTTCCAGAGCAGATTATGCATATCTTACACAACAAAAATTAGTTGTATATTTCAAGCCTATATGTAGGTGCTATAACTAATGACCACGGGTTTTGTTTTTTTTCAGTTGTGGAACTATAAACATCATGCCCTCTGGCCACCTAGTGATTTGTGTCCTGTGATGCTGAGTGTAACCAAGGTTTTTTTTATTCCATTTGCCATTTGGTATGTGGAAAAACCTTCAAGAAACTGGCTTTCTGCAGTTGTGTTTAAATATCATTCATTCCACCAAGAGAAGATGACAGACGTTTTAGATGCTGAAGAAAGATTAAATGCATTCATTTTAACTAGCGGCACTAAAAGGGGCTGCATCTCTGTATTGTTGCTGTTTATCTTCTTCCCAGCAGTGGAATATTGAGCTTCCCCAGGCTGTGATTCAGGTATTAATGCCGAGTTGAGGTCAGGCAAGAGTGTGTTCAGTCTGCGGCACTTAGATAGCAGAGGCAAACTGCTCACGGCTATTAGTCAGGAGTTTCTGCCTGCCAGTGATTGCATGCTTGTGGCTCATAATCAGAGTGATTCACAGCCACCGTTAGATGGGCTGCTGTGGCTCTGTTTTCCTTTTGGGCTGCTGTTTTTGCCAAAAACATGAGCCTTTCTCCTATAGACCTACCCATACAACTCACGCATGGCGCCCTTTGGTTGAGCTAAACAGCTTGCTGCAAACATCACGGATAACTTTTATTATCTTGGAGGAGTCATCTCTCACAGTGAGTCCTTTGAAGAATAAATTGAAACAAATAAATGTTTTGTTGTTTTATCTTAAGTGCTGCTCTGGGACTGGTGACAGAATTTGTGCCACAGAGCTCTCCTGGGCTGTCTGCCTGAGTTTAGCTCTGCAGACACTGGAGAATCAGCAAAGAGATGGCATGTTACTGGGTTTCCTATATTCTTGGAGCTGGATCGCTGGTCTGGATCCTGCTGAGCAGGCATATAAAAAGCCAAAAGTCTCTTGGGTTTAATACCAGGCTGGTTCTAAGGTCAAAGCCCAACTCCTATTCCTTGTTTGTGTCCCCCACCATGACCATGATTTCCTGACCCCTCCACACACCTGCATTTTGTAGCTGACCTTATAAGTTGAATCAGCAACCCTGTATTGCTGATTTGCCAGTTAATTCTGTGTGCCCTGGTTCAGACCCACCTGTATCTCTGCATGATTGCTCAACCTGCACCTGTCCCAACTTCCTCTATTTTTCTTTAAAGTAACATTTAGACCACATTATGCTAGTAGGGTCTAGACATATTACAGGGAGAAGAGAGACAGGACCTCTGTTCCCAAGGAGCTTCCATTTTGGCTGTTAGAAATTGTATGTGTAACAAATGCAAAGAAGTGTCTCCAGTGGTGACATTGCAGTGAAGAAAGTAAAACAGGACACAGGGATAGAGAGCTTCTAGGAGAAGCCGAGTCTGAGAGGAGTGGGAATGCCGGGGAGTATTCTAGACAGAGGGATCAGCTATCCCAAGGCCTTAGGACAGCCTGGGTGAGCTTGGAAAGATCCAGAGCTACAGAAGAGGCCAGTGGCTGGGGTGCAAGGAGGAGTGGGGCGGGCATTGGAAGTGACAAGGATAGATCACAGAGGATCTCTTTTTAAATTTTGTTATAAAATATTTAATCAACAACTAAAATTGTATACATTCTAGGTATATGAGGTGATGGTTTGATATATGCATATGTTGTGAATGATTACAATGCATATGATTATCATATTTGAGTATTAATACACCCACCACCACCCTTGACATTCGTGTGTGCATGTATTTGTAGTGAGGACATTAAAAACTTCTTTCTTAGTGAATTTCATGTTATAACTGAAAGTTTATACCCTTTAACTGACTCTCACCGTGTCGCTCACCCCTGGTACCCACCATCCTGCTCTCTGCTCCTGTGACTTTGACTTCTTTAGGTTCTATATACAACTGAGGTCAGGCAGTATTTGTTTCTTGGTATCTGGCTTATTTCTCTTAGCAGAATGTCCTCCAAGTTCATCCATGTTGTCACAGATGGCAGAATTTCCTTCTTTTAATGGCAGCACGATATTCCTGTGTGTGTTCATGTGTGTGTATCACATTTTTATACATTCTTCTATTAATGAATATTAATGGTTATTGTGAATAATTCTGCAGTGAACACAAGGTGCAGATATCTATTTGAGATACTAATTTTACATCCTTTGCATATATAACCAAAAGTGAGTTACTGGATCATATGGTAGTCATTAATCTCCACATTTCTAATTATTTCGAAGTATTTCCATACTATTTTTCATGATGGCTGTACTAATTTACATTCCCACTATATACAAGGGTTTCCTTTTCTCCACATCCTTTTCAACAACCAGTCCTTGTTAGCTATTCTCATTTTGGTAATAGCCATCCCAGCTGGTCGCAGGTGATAGCTCACCGTGGTAATCATTTACATTTTCTAGATAATTAGTAATGTTGAGCATTTTTGTATGTAGGTATCGGCCATTAGTATGTCTTCTTTGTAAAATATCTATTCTGGCCAGGCGTGGTGGCGCACGCTTGTAATCCCAGTACTTTGGGAGGCGGAGACCGGAGGATCCGGGTTCGCGGCCAGCCTCAGCTCTCTCTCTCTCTCTCTCTCTCTCTCTCTCTCTCTCTATCTACTTAGGCCCTCCGCAACTTCGTGAGACCCGGTTTCAAAATAAAGTATAAAAAATAGGGCCAGGGGTGTAGCACGGAGGTAGAATGCCCCTGGGTTCAATCCCCAGTACCGCAAAAAAAAAAAAAAACCTATTCTGGTCCTTTGCCCATTTTTACATCAAGTTGTTTGTTTTTGTTTTGTTTTGTTTTTGCCATTGGGGTGTGTGAGTTCCTTATATATTTTGAATATTAATCCTTCATCAAATATATGCTTTGCAAGTATCTCCCAGTCCATAGGTTTCCTTTCATTTTCTTCTTTCTTTTGTCATTCAGAAGCTTTTCAGTTTGATGTAGTCCCAATTTTTCACATTTATTTTTGTTGCCCATGTTTTTAGTATCATATCCATAAAATCATTGCCAAGATTAATATAGAGGAACTTTCCCCTGTTTACTTCTCAGAGTTTTACCATCTCAGATGTTACATTTTAGTTTATTTTTGAGTAAATTTTCTTATAAGTTAATGCAGGGTTTCAATTTCTTTTTTTTTTTTTTGGAGGGAGGTGCTAGGGATAGAACCCAGAGGAATTCTACCTTCAAGTTACATCCCCAGCCCTTTTTTAATTTTTTGTTTTGAAATAGGGTCTCTTGCTGGGTTGCTGAGGCTGTCCTTGAACCTGAAATCTTCCTGTCTCAGTCTCTCAAGTACTGGTATTACATGGGCCACCAGGCCCAGCTCCAATTTCATATTTTGGATCTGTACATCCTGTTTTCCCATCATGATTTATTGAAGACAATATCCATTCTGTATTGTGTAGTCTTGGCACCCTTGTAAAAGATTAGTTGATCATGTATTGGCAGTGTTATTTCTGGGTTATCTATTTTGTCCCACTGGTCTATGTGTCTCTTTTGGTGCCAGTACCATACTGCTTTGATTACTGTTGTTTTGTACTCTAGTTTAAAATCAGGGTATGTGATTCCTCCAGCTTTGTTCTTTTTGCTCAAGATTGCTTTGGCTATCTGTGCCTTATAGTTCTACACAAACATTAGGATCATTTTATCTATTTCAATGAAAAAAATTCCATTAGAATTTTGACAGAGATTACATCAAATCTGTGGATCACTTTGTATAGTATGTACATTTTAACAATATTAATTTTTTCTAATCCATGAACTGGAGATATCTTCTCCTTTATTTGTGTCTTCTTTATTTCATAAATGTCTTATAATTTTCAGTGTACCAATGTTTCATTTTCTCACATTCACAGAATGAAAGATAAAAATCTTATGACCAACTCAATAGATGCAAAAGATTATTATTTCATAATAAAGACTCTTAACAAATTATTTGACAAAATTCAACATTCTTTCATGATAAAAATTCTTTAAAAATTAGGTATAGAAGGCATATATTCAACATAATAAAAGATCTGTTAAGGCCACAGCAAATATCATACTCCAGAATAAGAAAAAGCTTTTCCTTTAAGATCAGGAACAAGACAAGGATGCCTGCTTTCATCACTTCTATTCAATGTAATAGTAGAAGGCCTAGCCAAAGCAATTAGGTAAGAAAAATAAATGAAAGGCCTGCAAATTAGATAGGAAAAATTAAATTTTCTCTGTTTGCAGATTACATGATTTTTTTTTTTTTTTGCGGAACTGGTGATTGAACCCAGGGGCATTCTACCTCCGAGCTACACCACCAGCCCTATTTGTTGTTCTTTATTTTGAAACAGGGTCTCACTAAGTTGCAGATGCCTCACTAAGTAGCTGAGGCTGGCTGCGAACCTGGATCTCCTGTCTCAGCCTCCCAAGTACTGGGATTACAAGCGTGTGCCACCACGCCCGGCTTACATGATTTTTTTTTTTTATAGAGAAAACCCTTAAGTTCTCCACCAAGAAACTTAAGATTAATGAACAAATTTAGTAAATTTGAAGGATACAAAAAGCAGTTGTCTTTGTATGCACTAGCAGTGGACTATCTAAAAAGCAAATTAAGGAAACAATCCCCTATACAGTAGCATATAAAAAGTAAAATACTTAGAGAAAAATCCTATGTCTTGGCAAGGAGTTGATTAGATTCCAGAGAATATATTCAGAAATAAGAATTTGAAGCATAATGGTGCTAAAAATCAGATTTATATTATGTCTCTTTTAGCCTCTTTAATATATGTGTAATCAGTAATATCAGAATGCTGGTCCTATCCTATCTACTGCCTTATGTCTTTGCCATTAGCTTTAAAAATATTCACAAATATGTATGCATGTGGTTTTCATTATTTTGCTGTGTCTAAAATACGGACCATAGCTGGGCATGGTGGCACATGCCTGTAAGCCCAGTACTTGGGAGGCTGAAATGGGAGGATCACAGGTTCCTTGAGGACAGCCTCAGCAACTTAGCAAGACTCTCAGAAACCTAGTGAGAGCCTGTTTCAAAACAAAAAATTAAAAAGGGCTGAGGATGTAGTTCATAGGTAGAATGACCTGGGTTCAATCCCCAGTACCAAAAATAAAATAAAATATGGTCCAATATCTTTTCTTCCCTATCCACCATCATTCACACTCCCTTTCTTCAAAGGAAGTCTTTAATTCCAACAGACACATCTAACCCCTCCTGCCTCTAGAGTGTCTTTGTATCTGGCATCTATTACTTTTCCTGCTCTTCTTACCTGGTCCTATAAATCTCTTTCTCCTATGGACTTGGATCTTTTCTAAGATAGTCCTTTGTTTTATTTATCTATGTTTCCCCCAGCTTCTTGGTTAGTGATTTGAACATAGAGGATGGATGGATGGATGGATGGATGGATGGATGGATATGTGAACACGCACTTAGATGTCAACCATTCTGTGAAGTCTCTCCTACAGCTATAATTATAAGTCACCTTCTTGCTCCTACAGCACAGCTTGTTTATCTCTGGTGACACTGTTATATATTACTGTACACATATCAGTCTTCAGAGCCCTTCTGAGGTCAAGGACTATGTCATGGTAATCTTTGTTTTCCTAGGCATTAACACAATTCCCAGCACTTAGCAGGTTTCCAGTAAATGGCTCAGCAAAATAAATGTTAAGCGGGACAAAAATCTCCAGAATCAGAAGGGCCATGGAAATAGATCATCAGACAGAATCCTGGGCTAGATGTGTTTCTTTAGGAGTTTGTAATCCCCAGAGACTTTCCAACCCAGTCCAGGGTTGCTATGGATCATTGTCCAGGAAAACATCTTTTAAGCTTTTTTTTTTATCTTTTCTTTCCCCAGATTCTTTTGTCTGTAACTCAAAGCAAGGATTAGATTTTTCATTACAACCCAGTATGTAACTGTTCGACAAAAAGCATATGTTTACCATGGAACACTGTCTGATATTCTCCATACCATCAATGGGCTAGAATGCTGATCACAACTTATTAGATTATTTTCCAGACTCATGAATGAATTACAATCCACACCTGAGAAAGCCTTGCTTTTGAGGATCAAGAGATTTCCCTGAGAAAGCATCATGAACTCTACCCTGGGACCCAGGATTCCTGGGTGCACACTGGCTATTTGCTGAATAATATATACAAAAGTCACAGTGATTACACAGCAACTAAATGAAACAAACCATCATTGACAGGCACAATTAGGCTGTGTACTAGGGACAGCTTTGCAATTTAGAATTGTGGTTTTCTTGAATGCTGAAAAGTTGCTGGAGGTAGGTCCGCTCTTAGTTCCGTCTGCCATATTCACATAAAACATTGTAAATATTTTACGTAAATGTGTTCCTTCAAAAATGAAACTGTGGGCCCAGTGAGATATAGGGAACTTAACATTTCCTCTGCCAATATGTTGATATAAATATTGCTGTTAAGCATGCACAAATAGCAGAACTATTTCAGTCTTTTTATCTCTTTAAAACTAATTTAAATCTGAGCATTAAAAGACTGCTTGATACCATATGTTTGTTTTAGATAGGAAACGAAATCTATTCTAAACATAAGGGCTTATAAAATCTGTATTCTAAACATAAGGGCTTATGTAATCAGAGTATAGGAGTGGAAGCAGTGGTAAGTGTTTCATGGCCACAGATCCCTCCCATTAGTGGGCATGCCTGTGTGTGATGCGACTTGGAGCTCCTCCCATCCAGCAGGGGAGTCTGTTTCCCCACCCTTGGCTAAAATGTGTCACTCATATGCTTTGCTGAGAATATGACATTTGCTGGGTAGTGAGTCTTTTTATTGCAGTATGTAAATCTTGTCTGAATTGTTGATTTTTCTTTGAAGACCACACACACACACACACACACACACACACATACACACACACATACACGCACGCATTCACACATGCACACACATGCGCGCACACACACACACACACACACACACATGCACGCACACCTACACACAGTGACCAGAGACTGTGGACAAGGAATATCACAAACCTTTTGTGGAAATATTAGACTGTCACAAATTAGAAAGATCCATCACACATCCCACTTAGATGTACACACAGAAGGAACAAAAGATACAGCAATGTCACTGGCATACCTGAGCATTCAGCTTACTTCATCTTGAGGCCCACATACCACACACACACACACACACACACACACACATACACGCGCGCATGTGTGTGTGTGTGTGTGTTCGCGTTCACGCACACACACACATGTACTCTCCTGTTCCAATCTAGATGGATAAAATAGAATGAGATGACCTAGACAAGCACAGAACCAGTTCTGACGGCACCGAGCTTTCGTATACAGCTTATAAGGGCAATTCCTTCTTTTCTGTGTCAGCCTTTTTTGAAAACAGCACTCTGTATTGGTTTGCTTGCCCTGAGAAGACCTGAAAGATGAGATTATGATCCTTCGTCTCAAATTAAAGAATGCTTGTCTCAGGAACCATTTGACAAGTTCAAAAGCTGGCTGGTTTAGATACCAGCCTCTTATCAGCACCTTCAGTTCAATATTTGTCATAGGTGGTAGGTAGGTCTATGTTGTTAAATTTTGTCATCAGATTCCCTCTCATCTTAATAGATTCTGCTCTAATTTGTTTTTCTGTGACTTCTTTTCAATAGTGTTCATTTCATGCTGTTTAGTTACAATAAATACTAACCTAGCATAATTCAGTGCTTATAGATAGAAGTATAATGGACTTGTGACATAAGCTAGGTAAAACAGGAATAACCTTCAAGTTAATAAACATCTCTTGTTCTAGTATAATTTGCTGTATCCTTTTTTATGTATTTTTGTACTGGGGTTTGGATCCAGGAGTGTTCTACCTCTGAACTACACCTCCAGCCCTTTTTAATGTTTATTTTGAAACAGAATCTTACTAAGTTGCCTAGGGTGGCCTCGAACCTGCTATCCTGCCTCAGCCTCCCAAGTAGTGGGATTACAGGCATGCATCACTGTGCCAAGCTAATTTGGTATATTCTTAGGATAGGTAGGTAAAATAATGATATGGATTTTCTTGTTCTGAGAATTCCTTAAAAGAGTCATGCATTTTCTTTTTTTTTTTTTTTTTTTTTTTTTTTTTTTGCAGTACCGGGGATTGAACCCAGGGGCGTTCTACCTCCGCGCTACACCCCCGGCCCTATTTTTTATACTTTATTTTGAAACCGGGTCTCACGATGTTGCGGAGGGCCTCACTAGATAGATAGAGATAGAGAGAGAGAGAGAGACAGAGACAGAGACAGGGAGAGAGAGACAGCTGAGGCTGGTTGCGAACCCGGATCCTCCGGTCTCCGCCTCCCAAAGTACTGGGATTACAAGCTTGCGTCACCACGCCTGGCTGAGTCATGCATTTTCAATCATTGGCTTATTTGTCTTGTTGATAATTGATACAATCCCATTCATTCCTGTGACTCAAAAATCCATCTGTGGGACATATTTGAAATTCTAACTAAATTCTATCTTCCCCATACTTTAGCATTAGCACTCTATATCCAAATGCCTTTCCCTTGAAAGCGAGAACCTTAATACTGTTAGCACGGACGGTTTGCCTCTTCCTGAAGAATCAAATACAATCTAGTTTCCTACCTGTAGTCTTGCATTTTGATGCACATTGAATTTGATGCCAGGAGTTGCAAAGAATAGTCAATAATGATCCGTGGATCATTGCCTCACTGTGCCACTGGGTGAATTAGTCAGCTGGGGTAATGTTCTCCAGCTTGTGTAATGGACCTACTTAGTGGCAAGACAGCAGCCATATGAAACACCTGGATGGTCTTGCAGAGTACTTTCAAGTGGATTCGGTTTCAGTTATCTAATTTGAGGTCACAAAGGCTTGGACGGCTGGACCAGTTCCATATCGTGGACAGAATATGACCTCTTCCTACCAGATGCATAAGGTAAAAGGTACCTGAGGTGACTGCTAAGCCTGGAGCTCTGGGAGGCAGGGAGCAGCCATGGGTCAACAAATGAGGTCTCAAAACGCAGCTGCAAATGTTGGGAGAGTCTCCAGGCAGCAAAGTCAGAGTTTCTTCTGGTGCTTTCATTAGGCACATCCCCTGCCAGACATGCTCAGTCTCTATGTTTTTTGCATTGAGCTTCAGTTGATTGACCCTTGTTTAGAATTTTAAGTGTTGTTAAGTAGAAACTATGCTTTCCACATCCATCAGAAGAAGAAAGGGGCTGGGAGGCTTTTTGCTACTACACAGAAAACAGCACTTGGGCACAAAGACAGTGGAATAAAACCATCTTTTGAGTGTTCTTTAGAGATAACAGGGCTCTATAACCCACCACTTCCTCCAGTTCTGTCAGAGACTTTGAGTGATCCAATAAAATGTAATGATCAAAGGTTTCAAATGCAGCTGATAAATCGTATAGATGTGTGCCCAGGATGCCTTAAATTGGCTTGTGGATGTTTCTCATTTATCAAGAAGGACTAGGTGATTTGAATTTAGTACTTTGATGTTGCCAGTAATTGTTTGCAACTGCAACTCAATGGCCTGAAGGCATTGCTTATTTCTCCCTTTCTCTTCTAGCAAAGAGATGGTGAAGTATTCTTTTAGTGTTCTCGCTTCACTGGGAGCTGTAGGCTAAAATGTAGGACGAAAGCATGGGTCCATATGCACTTGATACAGACCAGCATCGGGGCATGAATAAACCGTTCCAAGTGCGCTCCATCGTGAATCAGACAATCCTCCCAAGGCCACATCCCCTCCACCAGACACATGTTAAGATTCACTCTACGGTTTTTACAAGGGAATTAAGAAGGAAATCATGAGGTAAAAGATCCCTTTATTTATTCTCTTTGTCAAGATTTTCATCTATTTGTAAGGTATTTTAACCAGTTCCTCAGTACTCAAGAAAACTACTATAGATTGTCTTTCTTTGGAAGACTCACTAGTACTTGAATTAGATTAAACTAAAACTCTCCTACTTTAGGATTGTCTAGTAATATTCTTCCAACCAGATTCCTTGGTCTCCCCAGTGACTTGCTTCCCTAGTCACTTGGCTCATGTCTAATTTCTAGCTGAGCAAATCTTATCAGTATCCCTGCCTCGATGTCTATCTCTAGCCTCTAAAACCATTTGCCCATTAGCTTACTATAAATACCTGAGTTTACACCAATATATCACTTCATACATCTTCTGCATTTCGAAATTCTGTTTAAAATTCAGATCTCCCAAAGAATCTATTTCAGGTAATTTCAACTACTACCTTTCCAGCTATTCCATGGGTTACCATAAATCTTATGCATATAGACTAACCTCATAAATATCTAGGATGTAAGACTATAAACTATAGAAAACTGAAGGATCAAATGGCAGGGCAATAGATTCCTTAAACCACAGTAATAGACAAGACTGTAGTCAACATTTCAGAACCTTTCCTGGAGGTGTTTAGCATTAGTGTTGATGTCACTTTTATGCTCATTTATCATTAAGTTGCAAGGGTGATAACATATGCAGCATTAGTGTGAATAGTGTTTGTTTTAAAATAAATGTTGATGCTAAAGAAAAAAGTGTTGGGTGAAGGGAAACAAGCCTGACAGTAGCATTATTTTTATATCGGGAGTACAGACCCTTTTTGTGATCCAAAAAATTCCCTTGTCTGGGATGTTTCAGATTCCAAAGATTTCTGAATGCAGAGGTCGATCTTTGTGTATGTGGCTCCATTTAGTTGCATTCAGCATATTATCTGCTAAGCTCCCCCTCCGCATGGTGTGCTAAGTGACTAACAGGTGAGTTGCTGGCCATCGGAGCGCTTACAATATACTTTGTTCCACCTTTCTCCACTCCCCATCACTTTCTCTCTCACATTCCTGTTTAAGAACATGTTTTATCCCTAGTCTTAAATGCCCACATTTATTTATTTACTTGTTTATTATCTGTCTTCCCAACCAACCCACAGACTCTTCAAGAGCAGGACCTTTGTTTGCCGTGTGCTGATGTATCTAGAGTACCTAAAACTGCCTGGAGAATTTTAGGCATTCATTAAATATTTATTAAATGACCAAATTAAGGGATGACCAAAAAAAAAAAAAACCCACAACTATATACATAAGACAAACCAGGATGTAACATACTGTGAAAAGATATAGAAGCAGATCCATATTTTGTAGGGCTCTAAGTGTATGCAATTGAGGGGTGGGGGCATTGCTATTTTTTAAAGGAACAAAAATTTAAAATACAAAAATATATGTGTAAATTAGTTGTTATTTAGAATGAAAAACATAACTTACAGATTTTTTTTTTTTGCGGTACCGAGGATTGAACCCAGGGGTGTTACACCCCCGGTCCTATTTTTTATCCTTTATTTTGAAACAGGGTCTCACAAAGTTGAGGAGGGCCTCACTAAGTAGCTGAGGCTGGCCACGAACCCAGATCCTCCGGTCTCTGCCTCCCAAGTACTGGGATTACAAGCGTGCACCACCACGCCCGGCAACTTACAGATTTTTAAAACATAAACTAGTGATGTCACAAAATATGGAAAATAGTATTTTATTAATTAATAATATGTTAATTGGCACCTGAATAGATCTCATTATTATGCTCTTTTTCTCTACAGTTTGGCTGCATATTTCTTTAATCGCCTCCCCATATGTGATATAGAGTCATTTTTAGTATATTGAATAAATGTATATAATTCAATCTTTGCTCTATCTAGGGTAATCAAAGTGTTTTTTGTTTCTGTAATGGTATTTCAGATGTATAACCATGGGGCTTTATATATACATACTTATAATCTGCAAAACCGCTTCAGGCTTATGTCTTTCTAGCATGAGGAGTTGAATTCTGTGCTGCATTTTCAAGTATATTCTAGTGAGGTAAGAACTTCCCATTTGTCAAGGTGTCAATGAGAAGTGAATTATCTACTTACAATCTTATATGTCTGGTGAATGGATTCTCTGTAGTAGCTTCTGGCTTCATACATTCAAATCTTGTTTATCTTGCAGTACCCACATACTTCCTTTGCTGGATACAAAAAGAGAGCAGTTATGCCATTATGTCACTTGACCCTGTACCTCTGTGTCTCATAACTGAACGAACTGGCACAACTAGGTGATAAGAATATTCCTATATTTCTCACCAGGATGACTAGCAATAACTAGTGTCTGTGAGCCACACAAAAATAGTCCATTATATGGTGTATACCTGTAACACCTGTACTTGGGAGGATGAGACAGGAGAATCACAGGTTTGAGGCCAGCCTCAGCAACTTAGAAAGACCCTGTTGCAAAAAATAAATAAATAAAACGGGATGAGGGTATAGCTTGGAAGTAGAATGTCCCTGTACCCAAATCTCCAGTACCAAAAAAAAAATGTCCACTATATGCAAACAAAATATATCTTCAACTCAGTTTCCCCTTAACTAAATTCTAGAAATTCTCGTGGTCACTGCAACATTATCCAACAGGAGGAAGAGTGTGATAGAAGGGACATAAGACTTAAAACAGGTTAAAAACTAACTTATTGCAAGTAGAGTATTTAACATAGGTACATTTTACAAAATCATATATTCATGTGATCATATTACTAAGATTCCTCCTGGGATCTTGTAAGGGACTCATGCAAATAAGCACCCCTGAATATATACTTCATTACCTCCATGACATATTTGCATCTGAGTCTTCCGAAGAAGCAAAGATTGTTGATAACTTTTGGGAGTAGAACTTAAAATGGAAAGAGGATTACAATATTAAACAGTGATAATTTAGAGATCAGAGGCTGCAGGGAATTTTTAGGCAATGGTAAGTGGTCCTGTTTGGCATATAGCATGTGGCAAAGAATACAGTACCATTTGTAATTGGAGATGTAGTTTTAGGAAAACTACTGAGGTCCTTTAATACCAGAACAAGGAATTGGTGGTCAACATGCACGTGTCTAATTGCTTCTCTTTGCCTCTATGACTCAGTAGACTTTATTTGGATTTATTAATGCATGCATCTTTATTTATGTTGCTTAGTATTTTATCTCCTTTTCAGAGTGTTTGCCTTTCAGAGAGCAAGACCTTTGTGAACATCCTCTGTAGCTTGTCATTGTTCGCATTATAGCACCTGAGTCCTGGTGTGTGTCTAAGAGCTGGCATTAACTGTCCTTAAGTAGAGTGGTAAATGGATGTTGTAAAATAGTTTAAATAATTTGCAAAATTGTAGATTTGCATATACTAACTATATAATATATGAATACTTCAGTTGTTGAAAAAGCCTGTCCCCTCAGGGATGTGGCAACAGTGTATATAAACTTCAAGTTGAAGGCACAAACATCTTCAGAGAAAAGTCTAAGTTCCAATGAAAATCATTTTAAATTTAAAAAGTTCCCTTGTTTTTATAGCAGTGGTACTCCAATTTAAGCAGCTTTCCAAATGCTGAAAGAGGTGTTATTGTATATGTGTTCGTTCATATCCACTGTGTATTCAGTGACTTTTCTGTGAATTGCTTGCATTTGTCCCATTGTGTGTTGAACAAGCATGGTTTTTGCAATCTGAAATGAAAGAAAAATGGGACTAAATGTTAGTCAACTTGAACTTCCTTGCTCCTTTTATAGCAATACTGGGAGTCTCTTTCCTCACAGAGTGATATTTAAGACTGAAGTTTCTGGACTGCTAAAAATCTGACTTGGTTTCTCTTGTGTGGTTTTTCCATCACAGTGTCTGAAAGCAACTCACATCTGCTCCATTCATCACAGGCCAGGCACCAAAGCAGGTCAGGCACTCCTGCGGCCCAAGCGATCTCTTCTCGGTACTTAGCCATAAATTGCACTGCTATTGATATCATTACCAATTTTTAAGGGTCTCCAGATTTCATTGCTGTGGAGTTTGTTAGGCATCTGTTGAAAAGCCCTATCTGATGCCCATAAAAATCTACACAAAAAGCAGATGTAGTTGTCTCCAAAAACAAATGATGTACCACTTATGCTAGTCTCATTTTATTGAAGTATTGACAAGAGTGAGAGGAATACTGGAAAGGCATGTAAGTCATTTGCAAGAGAGACGTACTCCAGGAGAGATATGCCTACACGACTGTAGGTTAATGTTTACCTCTTAGATACTCAGTTTCCGCCACCCTTTTCTTTTATTGGTATCTTTCTAGCAAAGTCTTTCTTTTTGCTGACTCTTGAGATTAAAAGAATTGTTAATGTTTTAAAGAGTTATCATTCCTTACTTCCATGCACTTACCCACAATGCACTTACCCACAATGTGACCCCACGATAGAAAAGAGTCAAGTGAATACAACTCTAGTAGAAATCAAATCCTAAGACTTAGGAACCTAATTTCTCTGGGCTTCAGTTTCCTTATTGGCTATATAAATCATAGAACTATCTCTTTGTAGATCTGGGATGGGTCTTTGGTGTAGCTCCTCCAACATGCTCATTTAGCCAATGAGGAAAGGTTGGACTTTGAGGTGGAACGGCTTCCTAGAGGTGCCATATGCGAGAGCCACTGTTGGAAGGGGCATTTCCTGACCTACAATCTTTTCATACCATTTCTGCAGTACAATGTCAGACTCATTCAACAAGTTTTAGAGTTCAAGATAATTGAATAGTATTATTCTAGGCACTGACTAGTCTTATTAAGGAAATGTATTATATGAAACCAAGATGCAGCCCCTGCTGTCTTACTATACTATTAATAATTGATTACTTCACAGAATGTATTTTTTCATATTTCTTTAGCTCTTTTTAAATTTATAAAAACTTTAGCCATTTGCAATTCACTTTCATGATCAACGTGAAAGATGTACCAGTTTAGAGGTATTTCAATTGAGGGCATTTTTTCCCTATTCATATTTATCTTATTATTGTAAGTGTCAGCAGCACTGGAAGGAGAATGTGTTTCTTTTCTTCATACTGTCCAAGTGATTTGATAATTCAGTAGCACTGAAGGAATTCCTTAGAGCAAAGGAAAATCGAGACTCAAAAAAGACCAGGCATTTTCTCTCTTTGCACAATAATAAGTTATCATATTAATCCCAGTTCCCTTCTCCATGTCCCACTCACCCTTTTCCTCCCGCCTCTTCTCTGTGCCTTTGCTAACTATTCGTGATTCCAGATGCACTTTCTTTCTGAGGACTCTGGGAGGACATAAAGTCCTAGCCTTCTCATTGTCTTGCAGGCGTTGCCATCAATGAACCCACACTGATTCTTCCTCTTTTTCTTTCCTTTCTTCACCTCATGCTCATCTCTGCCCACTCATTCTGCAAGCCAATATGATTCTCAGTATCAACTTCCTATTAATCTTCATGAAATTGTCCAATTGAAAATCCAGTCTTTGGTGTCTCATGCACATCAAGGCATTTGGGATTAAAAGCAAATCATCTAGCCAGGCATGGTGGCATATGCCTGTAATCCCAGTACTTGGGAGGCTGAGATAGGAGGATGGTAGGTCCACTGCCAGCCTCAGCAATTTGTCAAGGTCCTCAGCAACTCAGTGAGACCCTCTTTCAAAATAAGAAAGTAAAAAGCACTGGAAGTATAGCTTGGAGGAATGCCCCTGGGTTCAATCCCCAATACCAATAAATAAATAAATAAATAAATAAATAAATAAATAAATGCAAATCATCCCAATCCTCAGTGGGCCAAAGCCAAGTTTGTATTTTCCCTGAAACAAATCACAACAGTTGTGAAAATGCCCCTATTATTCTTCTCCAAGCAGTTAATAGCAGAAGGGCTCCAGGTGTCTGTTTTGTATTCCTTCTCATTTGCGTGTCTGCGCAGGCAGTGGCCCTGTTCTCCCGTGTTGTCTTCCAGCTCCCTCTCCACTCTGCCTGTGACTGCCAGGCTGTAGTCACATTGTGACGGTGCATCCCCCGCGTCTTTGTGCTGGAGCCCTAGAGTTCTTGCAGAATGTCATGTCAGCACTTTCACTGTGACTGCCGCGGGATGAAATGGCACCAGTATTAGTGACAAGCTGGCCTTCTGGTTTTGCTCAGGAGGATCATTAACTGTCTTTAAATAAAAACATCTCTGCTGCTACTCACCGTACAATTTAGAACATGTGCCTCGTGACTTTTGATGGGAGGCTTATGCTTAAAACCACTGTTTGTTATTTCTGCCGCCTACATCATCATGTGTTATGACTTTTTAGAACTTTGTTTTCAATCTCAGTAACAGCCTATCCTTCAAAGCCCCCAAACTTAATATTAAATGATATCACCTGTCATTTAAGCTAGATCCATTGAAACACATCATTCAAATGTGGAAAATATTCATACAGTGGTTTTGTTTGTTTTTGTGGGGTGTGTGTGTGTGTGTGTGTGTGAGAGAGAGAGAGAGAGAGAGAGAGAGAGAGGGAGAAAGAGAGAGACAGAGACAGAAACTTTTATGTGTATAGAAAACACCTTACATGCCAGATGTGGTGGCGCACGCTTGTAATCCCAATACTTTGGGAGGCAGAGACCTGAGGATCCAGGTTCGCGGCCAGCCTCAGCGCTCTCTCTCTCTCTCTCTCTCTCTCTCTCGCTCTCGCTCTCTCTGTCTCTCTCTGTCTCTCTCTCTCTCTCTCTCTCTCTCTCTCCCTAGTGAGGCCCTCTGCAACTTCGTGAGACCCGGTTTCAAAATAAAGTATAAAAAAATAGGGCCGGGGTGTAGCGCGGAGGTAGAACACCCTGGATTCAATCCCTGGTACCGCAAAAACAAAACAAGAAAACACCTTACATTTGGGTTAGCCATTATATCTTGTATGACCCATTGGTGTACAAATTTAAGCCCTTAATTATTTGCTGCCTCCTTCAAAATTATTTTCTTCAAACTGAATTAGGTGATCCTCCTTTTGGACTGCCTTAGTGACATTTAAAGGGGACATTGAATATGTAACTATACTCCTTTGAGCACCAGTTTCATAATCATTAAAGTGGTGATTGTTTGAGCTGCATGTGGTGGCGCACTTCTGTAATCCCAGGACTTGGGAGGCTGAGGCAGGAGGATCATAGGTTCAAAGCCAGCCTGAGGAACTTAGTGAAGCTCTTAGTAAGATCATGTTTCCAAATAAAAAATAAAATGGGGTCGGGTATGGTGGTGCATACCTGTAATCCCAGGAGCTGAGACAGGAGAATCACAGATTCGCAGCCAGCCTCAGCAATTTAACAAGACCTTTTTTCCAAATAAAAAATAAAAAGGGCTGGCAGTGTAACTCAGAGGTATAATGCCCCTGGGTTCAATCCCCAATACCACAAAAAATAAAATAGGGTTAGGGGTTAGGAGGTAGAATGCCCCTGAGTTCAGTCCCCAGCACCACACACACACATACACAACACACACACACACACACACACACACACACAGTGATTGTTTGAGAATTAGCAGATGTATCATCATTCACTGACACCTGGGAAATGACTCAGCTTTCTCCTCCCACAAGGCTGTGGCTTGACCAATGCAAGTTGGATCAAAGCCTGGAAAACATGATGCGTGTAGCCATCTTCGTGAAGGCATGCATAGTGAGTGTTTGTGTAAGATTTTCCTGAGTGTGGCATAAGCCCTGAGAATACATGGGCAGTGTCCAGTAGGAATCCAGCCTTTCTTAATGTGGTAAGACCCTACCTCGTTAGGACACAGTAACCAGCAGCCACGAACCCGATCAAGGACTCTTCACATGGCTGTCTCTTTGGCTTCCACTGTTTCTGAGATTCTGGATAAATAAAACAAGGATTGTCCAGTCTGGTGTATGTGTACTCATTATTATGGGTTCTCCAATCCCCATACATAGCTCACCTGTTCTGGTTACCTACCTTTATGTTGCATAGCAATGTGCTTAAATATTCCTTACCGCCACATTTTTTTCCTGCAAAATAAGCCAAAAGTAAGCACGACGACTGTTCATTTCAATATCATTTTCCCCTCCTCCCCATGCATGTCTTGGTGTAGTAAAGCTTCAAATATTTAACTGTGCGGAAAACCATCATACAGTTATACAGGGATTTATGCTTTAAAGTACTTAATACTCCTTCTATTATTCAGGTTTTGCCTCTAGTGGCTTTTAACTATAATTTTAAGGGATACTAATGTTCTTGAGCTGAACGGAAAGCTTTTGCCTTTAAAATCTAAGAGTATTTTCTCAATTAGCTGTAAAAATACTAATGAATAACAATTTTTCCCATTTTTAACTCCCCACCCATCATTTCTTATTTTCCCTATAAAAATGTTAACTTCTATTGTAAGGCTGTATCTAGTTTAGCACAAAATTAAATTTTACTATTTTCATTGACATATCATTCCATGAAAATTAACTTGACTTTGAGAAGTTCAGCTTTTTGAGCAGATAACACAATTCGCAACAAATGACAAGAACTATTTCTTCCTTTTTATGGGGGAATGGGGAAGGAGGGTCCATTTCCTGCCTGAAAATTACGTGATGGACAGTGCCATTTCCCATGCATGCCTGGCTTTATTTCTTCCTCCCATCAATCCTATGGTGTGTTCTTATCACATGGCTTTAAGTGAGGAGACTGTGTCACAGAACCAGCAAAGGCAAAGCTCACTCTATTTGACTCCCAAGCCCTTTGCCCTGTCCACTGAATTGGCAATGATGGTTGGTAGTATTCATGTCCACTCTCTACTTTTAAGTGATAAGCTCCTTCAGTGCTGAGGTAACATTTCATTTCCTCCCTCCCCACCACAGGAGCATCCATGAAACTCGATGGATTTGTCTCCCTCCCATTTCAGTTGGTGTCAGTTGGGAAATAGGACTTCTCTCCACTGCGTATCCAACATTTGCCTGGGTCATCTTCAATTCTTCTTGTTGCTTGCCTTCTATCATACACCACAAACACCTCTCTGTCTTGAAGTTGCAACTCAGTCTCTTCCTGACAGCCACCTTCAAATGGGGTTGGCAGTTGAAAAAATAATTCAAGGAAGGGTTGTTTAAAACTCTGAGATAACAGTTCATATTTTAAAATGCTCATTATTAATTCTAATATGGAACAATTTGCACTTGCTATTAACACATTAAGACAGCCAAAGGAAAGTTGGAAAGTGACTCAAGAGGAGACATTCAAATGTGGAGTTAAGAAAAAAAAAAAGAAAAGAAAACTTTTTCCTAATGAGCTAAGAGTATGTTGATGATGTTGAAGATCCAGCCATCTTAAAGTTTGTTTGATTGGTTGGTTGGTTGGCCAGTTAGTTTTGGATTTTATTTTGTGTGCATTTATTGTTAACTAATTAACAGAGGCATAAGAGTGTGAAAATTATACATATTAATGGGTACTATGTGATGGTTTTAAATGCTCTAAATAATTGATACACTGGTCCAAAACTGAACAGTCCTCTTCTGACAGACATACTATGATACTATTGCATATTGACTGAATACACAAACCTGAATCCATGTTACTGTTAAAGCAATTAAACACTTTCTCATTAAAAGAGGAAACATTGACAATGTGACAAATCATGGGCATGTATCCTTAAAGTTGAAGTAAAACTATGATCACTTCTTTAAAAAGATGTATTTATTAACCAAGAAAAATTATATTATAGATACACACATATATTATGACATACATATCTATATGACTCAGCTAAAACCTATTGTACCTAAAATTACCAATCACTAAGATTTTCATTTCTCTGCTGCTGAATCTTGAAGATGAGGAAGTACTCTGGGACCCATGACAACATTCCTTGTTTGTATTCTTTAAGAATATTTACTTGTAGTATTCTGGTCTGGGTAAATGCTTGGAAACAAGCCAGAGTTTCATGGCTTTCACCATATTTTTCTCTTGATTTTTAAAGGTATGGGTTGTTTCTGAGGATGTTGCATTTAGACTTTCTTGTTTATGTCGTTATTGGTAATTCAGGGGCTTAATCTGAAAGGAGTTTAGTCTTCAGATCACCTAAGGAAGGGCAAAAACATATATTGGTGTGAGACTGGGTTCTATGGTACTTATTCTTGCTTCTATTCACCTTATTTCTTTTTAATGTTTATTTAGGTAACAATTTTCTAGCCATACAATTATTGGTACATCACTTGATTAAGACATTTTGGAGATGAAGGTAGAAAGAATAGGGGATAGTGTAGTGATGTGTCTATTAATAAAAAGAAATAAAGGAATGGATACTTGTACTTGATACCTTTTGTCATAGTGTCTGTATCTTGAATAGCATGCTAATTTCTTATTATAAAATAACTTTCTTTAAAAAAAGCAACTCCTATCTGGAAAACGATAAAAATGTTAGTAATCCTATGTTTTATACAGAATAAGAATGTTGAAAATCATAAAAAATCATATAAAATTGATCATATAAAATCAATTTTGTAAATAACTTAAAACATGAATGAAAATTGTTTCTTTACACTGCAATAGCTCGAGAGAGTTGGGAATTACTTTCAGAATATTGATAAATGAGAAATTGTATTTCAACTGTTCTTCAGCCTTTTCCCAAAAGCATGAAAATAAAAAGTTAATTTTTATGTGAAAGTGATTTTTAAACCACAAGCAGAATTTTTTTTTTTGAGATTTTTCTCTATAGTGGCCAATTTTGTATGGAACACATTATTTTAGGCCTAATTGCAGTCAGGGTCGCTAGGCCGCTAGCTCTGCTAAGGTTGAATTTCATTTGAACTTTCTAATAGTATGGTCTTTTTTTCAGAATTTAATAACTGACCCAAATATTTAATACTGGAAGACTTTATTTAATTAAAAAGAAATCAGGATATATTTTTAGAAGAGCTAACTTATTTTCTTTATCAGTTTTATCTACTTTAGGAGAAAGGGAATCGAATGGAACCAATCTCTTTGTGTACTTAAATAGACATTAATGCTATAACCTCAGCAAATAATTTATTTCAGTATGTATCATCTTTCAAAAGATTTGGGAAGCAAAAAATGTCAGTAATAACTATACTTCTAGCTCAACTGAATAGCAAATTACACTGACTTCATGAAGCTCTTCATTTGTTTTCTGGATCATCATTCTTTTTAATATTCACATGTATTTTCTAGATCATTTCTTAGATTGCCCACTGTCTACTTTTGCAGTGCCTAACAGCATCTGCTAAATACAGTGGCTTATTTTGAAATGCACGTGGGGAAAAATGAGAATTGAAAGATTTTGTTTGCACATGTCATTCTGCGTGTAGATGACAAAAAAAAACACATTAAATGGGTTAATTGACAAGCATCCTTAGAAATAGAATTTTTTACATAAAAGCATGTTGTAAACCTTTTTAATTAAAGCGTATTGTGCCATGTCCTCTCTTCCCGTCAGGGTTCCTTTGACCTCTCACCTCTGATTTTGTCTTGCAGGCACTCCACTGCTGGTGAGGAGAAGCAGTGACCCAGCACCAGGGCCACCTGCAGACGGCCAGCCAAGCGCTTCACACCCCAGGGGCCAGAGTCTGAAACCTGTGGTTCTAGTAGGTATCCTGCCAATTGCATTTCTGGTGAAAGATCAAAGTGCTTACTCATAGATTAACTAGGACTTTGCAGTTTTGAGTAAATTGATGATAAGAGATCCTTTCATAAGACATATTGTAATTATAATAATAGATAGTATGATCTTTTACTAGTATATGGTTATAGTGATAGCCGTTATTTATATAGCACAGATTATGTGTCAAACCATTTTCAGTATGTTGTATTGTCATCTAAGCATCCATATCAAGGTAAGCACAAGTTTTTATCTCCAATGTACTGATAAGGAGATTGAAGCAGAGGGAGGTTTAATAATTTGTTTAAGGCCACAGAGCTAGGAAGTGGCAGAGCCAGGAATTTCACCCCAGAGCCTGGATCTAAAGACCATTCTTTGAACCAGCACACTCTGTACATGGTCTTCCTCTGACTGCTTCTGATTACCCAAGAATCCAGTGTGTGTAGTTTTGGTATGTTAATACAATGCCTTGCAAAGTCATACCAGGGTGAATGGCGGTACCATTTTAAGCTCTCTGTGTCATGGATATGTGGTGCCAGTATTGGACTTCTGGAATTCAGCATTCAAATTGAAGAAAAATAAAATTATACACCAAAAATGCTTAAACCTGATATAATGTCTGTACTTCAAATTGATAGGTTAAGTAGAGAATAATTTCCTGAAGATATTATACCTTCCTTCCAATGTGGAATCATTCTGCTAAATCCTCAGTTGCTTTGAAGAGCTACAATTGTGGTTCAATCATTCAAATAGCCTGAGAGTTAGATTTTGGTTAATGACTATATGTCATTGGAATAGGTGATCTTTAATAACAACCATATTAAAAGTCACCTAAAATCAAGTCTCTCTCTCATTTTAAGTCTTACTATCTATAGCACCTTAAGAAAATAAAAAGCAACATTTTATAAGTATATATCTGGATGCTGAGTGAGGTAAACAGGTTCTGCCAGTTGAATATATAATTTTTTATGAAGAACCAGTACCAGGACCAGGTCAGTGGCAGAGTGCTTGCCTAGCTTGTATGAGGCCCTAGGTTCAATCCCCAGTACCTCCCAAACAAGCAAACAAACAAAGGAAAAAGAACCAGTACCCATGAAGTAGGAGTTGCTATACCAAATCACTGGATATATACTATTAGATTTGTGGTGTATTTGGGCGTATTTCTTTATTTAAACAAGGAAACAAGTATCTTAAAAAGTATTTTAGATATAATGTCTTCTTTAAAACTCTATCCTTTTCACAAAATATATTTAATGGGACTTTAATAAAAATCAGGTGTGTGTGTTCTATTTTAATGATGAGTACAAACAAAGCCAGTATGTGGTAAGATTTGGTGGGTTTTATTTATTAACATGTACTGATTGAGACCATGTTGAGCCTAAATGTATTTGTTTGGGGAACAGAATGGTATAAATGAGAGAAGAATTTTACATAAAATAATTACTACAATTTAGTGCTTTGTTTCTATGAAAAGAGAATAACTGAAATTTAGTGCATGATCATATTATTATTATTATTATTATTATTATTATTATTAACAGGGTAATGAACCCAGGGGCATTCTACAGCCCCATCCCTTTTTATTTTTTATTTTGAAACAGTCTCCCTAAGTTGCTGAGGCTGACCTGGAACCTCTGATCCTCCTGTCTCAGCCTCAGTATTGGGATTACAGTCATGCACCACCACACCTGGCTAGTGCCTATTTTTATGATGTCTATATACACTAAAATGTGAGGGTATCTGATTAATGTGTTACCATTGTTTGCATGCAGAAAATCTGCCAAAGTGTATTTCGATGTTTCTATCACTTAAACTCAGTGCTTAGACCAACTGAAATGGTAGCAATATTGCTTTCCCTAAGAGGAAATTAGGGCTACTATCTTTCTGATATATTTCATAATCTCACCAAAGTATTACAATGGGGAGTTCCAAGTTGGGGTCTGAGTCAGAAAGATATGTTATAACTGGCAAAGATCCATATTCTAATTCAAGAAGAAATGCTGGAACCCCAAATCCTTGTATCTCAGTCTTTTGCAAGTTATCAGACATGAGCAGAGTCCCTGTATATCAACAGTGAAAAGGAAAATACCTCTTTCCTCCTTTCCTCCCAGTGTTCTCTGTGCATGATGAAGTGCAGACCCGAGACCCCCTAGAGTCGAGTCTGGTCCTTGTCTCTCCATGGAATAGGAGATCATAGACTTTTCTTTCTTCAACTGTAAAATGGCCTCCATGGATATCTAGAAGCCTTATGATTCTAAGGTGCATAAAGTTTGCATTGTTTATCATCTAGTGCCAAGTACATGGAGGTGCTCAATGTATTTGTTTTGGACTTAAGAATGCAAGGTCTGCAAAGATTTCTAGAAGTTTTCAGCAATTAACCCACTTGATAATCAATATTAATCTATTTTAGTCATTCTCTCTGTTCCACCAAAGAATCTAGCAGGTAAATGTTTGTCTGCTCCAAGGTTTGGTTCACTTCAGGCAAGAGACAGATGTTTTAACTGCCCTATTGTGCAAATGGGAGGCAAATTTAGTAACTAAAGATGCTTAGAGAACCAGGCATGGTGGTGCATGCCTATAATCCCAGTATTAGGGAGGCTGAGCTAGGAGGATCGCAGATTTGAGGTCAACACGGTTAACTTAGCACAACCCTATTTCAAAATAAAAAATAAAATGGGGCTGGGAGTATAGCTCAGAGGTAGAACTCCCCAGTACCAAACACACAAACAAACAAAAACAAAAAACAAAAAAGACACTTAGAAGTATCTATTTTTACTTAGAATAAAGATACAGTTTGTGTGGGCATCATAACTTTAATCATATATTTATGTATATCCAAACTTGTGGGCTGTTTAGAACTACACTGTCAAGTATGGTAGCCACTAGCCCAACACATGGCTTTTGAACACTTGAAATGTGTGTGATCCAGATTGAAACATGTTTCAAGTGTGATATGCAAACTGGATTTATAATATTGAAATACGAAAAAGTAACATAAATGATCTCATTAATAATTTTCCTATTGACTATCTCATGAAATGATAATATATTGGCTATATCTGGTTAAATAAAGTACATTATTAAAATTATTTTAAGTGCAGCTGGGTGTGATAATGCACACCTGCAATCCCAGTACTTAAGAGGCTGAGACAGGCAGATCACAGGTTCCTCAAAGATAGCCTCACCACTGTAGTGAGACTCTCATCAACCTAGAGAGACCCTGTTTCTAAACAAAAAATAAAAAAGGGCTGGGGGTGTAGTTCTGAGGTTAAATGCCCCTGAGCTCAACCCTATGCACCACAAAAAATTATTTTCATTGCTTCTTTTTACTTTTTCTTAACATGGTAACTAGAAATTTTAAAATTACACCTGCAGTTCTTATTCTGTTTCTATTGGATAGCACAACTCTGGACAGAAATAAAATTAGGCATAACATTAATGAAATGGTTTGAGATCCTTGGGGGAGGATATTTTAGCTCCATGCCATCTCTTGGGTAAAAGTATGATTGGGTTTGCTTGGAGCAGTCCTGATTCAGCCGGTTGTTCTAACATAATTATTAACAGTGTCCCCACTGACTTTCAGAAGTATCCATGTATGGGTGTAAATTACGTGGGATTCTGCATACAGCCAGTAGCTCCGTTCATTGTTTACTCAGTGGTAACAGGAGCAGCCTTTCAAGGAGACCATAGGAACACAACCTCTCCTACCTGGGAGCCCACTGCAGAGGGGCTTCTAGGTGACAAGGACGGGGAGTATGGACTTGGGGACTTCAGGATGACACTCCCTCCATAACTTCAGCTGCAATGTACTTGATTCCTATGATTTGAGAAGTGCTGATGAATATGGGAAGAGTATGATAATGTAGCCACATAGCAACCAAGATGAAAAATAATTGCTTTAAAAAGCATGTTCAATTGTATTTCAGTCCAATATCCAAGGGGGGAAAAACAATCAAAATTTCCATCTCTTAAACAGAGTGTTCACATGTAAGTAATTCACAGATAGCAGGACCCCAAGTGAGTTATGTTCAATCATTCCCAAGAAATGAAACTTGTAACCCACAGCATAAGAATCTGAAGAATGAATATTTGACACATTTGATTATGTTGAAATATTGCCTTTAAAACCACGGCTGATGACTGCTATTTTCAGTTGCACTTCATTAGGCTTACCATAGAGGGAAGAGTCTTTACTGATGCCCAGAGATACGTGTTTTTGGAAAGTTGGAAAAGTTGCACTTATTTTCTGGCTGATTAAGTTATTACAAATTGGTTATTTAAAATGTACACTCTGAGACATGTTGGAGTTTTAAAATGGGCCTAAATTAAATAAATCAGATTCTCTGCAAGCTTCAAATTCTTTATATATTGAGAAGTCACCAATCTCAGTATTTATTACTTAAAGAACCACCAGATAAACAGGATGGAAATTTGTTTCCTTTCTTCCTCTTTTCATACCATAATACTACAATTACTAGTGTGCAAATAGCAATGGCTATTTGTCTTCTAAGACAATAGCAAATACAGTTCTACCAACTGCTTTTGAATTAAAGAATGAGAATTCTGGGAACAGCGTATGAGAAGTCTTACCTCCCTTTCCTTGATTGCAACCTGGTGTTCTTGGCTTAAGGGCATGCCATAAAACTAGGTTCTTGAAATTGATGTTCCCGAATTTGCGGATGGAACAGAACTCCAAAACAGATGTGATTTTTTTCTTAATATCCGGTTAACTACTATGGTTGTTGTGTGTTTTAATGACTGTTTATAGTTTTGAATTTAACCCTTAAGGCAAATTGATCCTGCAGGGTGAGTAAATTAAAAAGTGAATTCCTGAAAATTATAGTACTGTGGTTGTTCTCAGATAGTAAAGGACATTGTCCTAAAACCATTACTTGTTTTGTATTACCCAAATTAAGAAAATATTGGTCTGTCTTTTAGAAGTCTCTGTCTATAATGTGTACATTTCAATAAATAAGTTGGCATTTTTTTGTGGTTGCTAAATTAGAAGTCTATGGATGGGTATCAGGGAGACTCAACTCTCTGAAGTTGTAAGCTATGCATGGTGTGTGTGTGTGTATGCGTGTGTGTATGTGTGTATGTTTCACTAAAGAAACTCCATCACTCTTCAAATTTTAAATGGAGAACAAAAGATCAAGATTAAGATTACTGTGTTGAGGTTAGATTTAATAGTTCAGGGAAACTGCTAATTCTCAGAGTATAAAGAATGGTAGAGATTAAGAATTATCACGCCTCTCTGCAAATATGTATTAATTAAGGTTATTTCATCATATTGTCTCATTTCCTACCCAACACATGATGTGCAAATTCAGGATTGTAAAATGAATAGAAGTTTTTGAATTTCTGCACTGAGAGTTCAAAATTATCTGTTTATTCAGTAGCAACAGAGTTATTAGCAACTCTAAGATGAGGGGTGAAGACGCCCGCGGTGTGGGAACACGCCAAAGGGGAAATATTTCCAGTTGTCCAGTGTGTCCTTTGGGACAATAAGTGAAAATGCAATGTTCTTCGGAGATTTGGGAATTTTATCAGGAAAGATGGTGTCAGGTAGCTACTAGTGAGAGAATATATTTCCAATGAATATCAGCATTCTCTTCCTGTTTTGTCTATAATATGATGCAGCATCGATTTGAGAAATTTCCCCCCTAACAGCACATATCTTTCCCTGTATGTCACATATATTGAAATGATAGTTGACATTTCTCCTAGATTAACCTTTCTCAGATCCATGAAAGAAATCATTGAGATATCACAGGTAAAATTAGATAGTTTGGCTATTAGGATTAAAATCATTGAATTGCCACCAACGTCATAGGGCTTTTGGTTGTGGGTCGCTGGTGATCAAAATCCAACGTGAACTTTAGCAAATGTTCTGAATGACCAATCCTATTTGATATCCATTAGATATATAATTAAGTAGCTATAGAAACATGAGAATAGAATAATGGTTGTAGGTGCCCAGGTATATTGGAAGGAAATCTCTATCCATTGTTTTCTAATGAGGAGAGATGGATGCTGAGGAGAAAAAGGGAGAGAGAAATAGCATGTAATATATAATTGCATTATTTAGAGATACTGAAGCCTACAAAAGGTTTTTCTTTTCTTCCCCCTGACACAGTGATTTAATAATAGTCCTGGTGTTTGTAACTCCAGCTGTTCACGCTGTGTGCTGATAAGACCAGAGCTTGGAGACACATTGCAACGATGGTTTTCATATGGCTTTGTTTTTAAGAGATAAAGCTGCCATCCAATATTTCATGGAGCCAAATGTTTACTTAGTTTGGCAAGTTTGGGCAGCTTAATTTCTAAAGCAGTTTTGCTTGTAAGACTCCAGTTCAGGTAGGGGAAATCCAGAAGTCCCATTTGCTCTGCAGCAGAGATTTTTACCGTATCTTGCAGAAGTGGATGGAACAAATCTGGATTATCTGACTGTCTGCACCATGACTAACCAAGGAATCTGGGGATTGTGACCCCTGTTCAGGTGTGTGCTTCCCATTATTCATCATGGGTTTAATCCAAAACTGAAACCCAAAAAGAAAGATGACTATTCAGCTGTCACTTGCAGAAATTTAAAAAGCTAACCAGGACGTGTCTTCTTTTGGTATTTATTTTTGATCTGCACATAATGAAAAGTGAATGACTTTTGCTTTCATGTCAACATAAATTGATGAATCCCTTTTTGTGATATGCCATCTGGAAAGCCTAAGACATGATTCCTGTCCTCAGGAAGCTTACACCCCAGTTATGAAAGACCGAATCTAATGCAATTAAACAACGCCATCAGTCTGTGAGCCCATGACAGGTTATCAGTGATATATTTTTAACAGTCAAACAGAATGTTCTTTGCCTTTAGTCTGCATTTTTGCACTCTGCTCAGCCTCCCTAACCCCAGAGGGGAAATGCCTGTGTGGTATCTCTATTAGCTGTTATCTCCCTGAAATATAACTGCTTGTTTACATGTCTGCATTGTTTCAAAACTGTGAGCTCCCCAGTGCACTCATTTTTTTTTATTCATGCCACAGGCACAGAGCCTGGCACATAATGGGTTATTCATAAATATATGAGTAGAGAAGTAAAACTTCCATTTCTGAAGTGGGCAAGACAGATTCATTCAATAACATTAACCAATTTTAATGCCTTTTGTAAAGATATATATTTTATATATATACGTATGTGTGTGTGTGTGTGCACGTGCGCGCACATGTGAATGTATGTACATATGTATGAATTAGAATGGGAAATTCCCTGTTTAAAATACTGTTTTGTTCCCCAAATAATTTCAGTTTAAAATTTTCTGCTTTTTGACAATGTGTTACATGTTTTTTTCTTTATGTTATCAAGGGGAGAGAGATGTTTAAACATAACTTCTCTACTTGGAATAAAATGTGGGTTGGTGGCTGAGGTCAGCAGTTTGAATTGTGAGACCCAATTTATCTTTTTAGAATTCTAGTAATGGCTTCAGCATTGGAATTGGTTCTGAGAAAGATTACAAATTATAGGAACAAAACAAGTCTTGGCAATTCTAGTTATGAACCATTATCAAGGCTAATTTTGCAAGTGGCCCTGATAGGTGAACAGAGAATATAAATTAACATGTATGCGGTGGTGTCATTTATCTGAGTTCAACCACTTTGTCAACAAAATTGTGAGTTCTACAACCATAAAGTTAGCAATCTTGGTGGTTATAGCTTTAAAATTTTCTAATAACTGTATTCAAAGAGTTTAGAAAACTCTTTATTGGAGTAGAAATTTTAGGACAATTTCTTATACCCATTACATCTAAAGTTTTCCCCCCTCAAATCTTTTTTCTTGTTCTAACTTCTTCAAGAAGTTTTCTGGTCTCAACTGATATAGAAAACGATAAAAATATCCCTAGTATGTGAATTAATTAAAGAGAATGGGAACATTTACAAGGTATTTCTTGGCAAAACACTAATAAACATCTCAATCTCATGTTAGCAGTATGGGTGGATCCAATTTGACAGTGTTGTTGGAAATTTGCTAATGATAATATTTTAAGTATTTTTAGTCTGCAGTTTGAGATGCTGCATCTCTATTGCATCAATAACACTGTGGTCCTGAGAAGATTATCTAAATTATGGATGATTTCCTCAGAAATTTTGTGTGATAAAAAGGCAACAATAGAGAACCTACATGTTGCTCTTAGTGACTTAAAAATCCAAAAGAGTGACTTCAAGTTTCCAGGTGTGAATTATTAACTTCAAGTTTCCAGGTGTGAATTATTCAACTCTAAATTTCATTTTAACGTCTGAAAATTCATAAATGTAGATAAAATTAGGATATCTTTCCATCCCAAACACAAATGAATAATATAGATGGATATTTAAAAAATACACACAGAGGCAATGCTACAAAAACATGCCTGTGTATACATATGCACACACACATTCTTTGGAAGAAAGTTACTACCCAAATCTGAAGACTAAAGTGCAAGTAGTCATGTTCTTTTAAGGCGAAAGTCGAGGTAAGAATCGTATATTTCATATGTCCTCATCTTCTTTATATAGGACTTCCAATGCTCTGGAAATTTAGTAATGATTGGTAGCATGGACACTGAAAGTGGGAAGAAAAGGAAAACTTAATTTTTTTCCTTGAGGATGGTGTGATTAATAGAAGTGTCTTCTATTGGGGAATTATTTTTCTTCACAATATGTACTCTTCTGAAGTACAAGTTTCATTCCGGTTCCTACTTTCAAAGTCTAGTCGTAGAATGACATTGTACAGACATTTAAAAGACTTTCCTTGCTCAGGAGGGTGGTCCCTTTCCTAATAGCTGTGTGCTATAAAATAGAATTCTGATTTAGATGAATCACACTTTAAAAGTAGCTACTGTGCGTGTGTTGTGCTTGTGGAAACATATAGTGTGCTCATAAGCAGCATGTGAGCTTGTCACCATACGGCTTTTGATGTCTGATTAGATGATCGGAGGGACATCTGGAGTGAGTTAGTTTTGAAGTAACCAGTGTGAGGCACTGGAGAATCCAAAGCCTTCTGACAGATTTAAACAAGCTTTAAAAAAAAAATCACTACTTTCTGCAAATCTGTTTTAACTACCTACTGGCTAAAGATTTTCAGACTGACAGAGCCCTAGTGTTTAGCACCTGAGTTTTCAGCCCTCTTTCCAGGCAGAACTCCCTACCTTTTAAGCAAGAATGAAGAAATGGCATCTATTGTAAAAATAATAAACAGCTATCCCCTGTAAAAGGAAAAGATAGATAATGCACCAGAGGTCAGAATTGATTGACTTGCTTAAAGAAACCATTGCTTTCTTTCCTCTGCTATTAATTTCAGTCGATGTCATTCAGCAGTACTTTTTAACTTTAATTTTTAAATAAAGTATTTTTGATATGCAGCTTTATTCTTATGAAGACCCAAAGGTAAACAAATAGGCATAAAGCAGCTGATAGTGTTATAATGTGATGCCACATGGATAAAAGACCTATGAAATGCTCATACATTAACCTAGTCAGATATTTATTTGAATAGTCTCATAAAATATAGGTCGTATAATTTGTTCAGTGAGGTTCCTTCTCCAAAAAGCTTGAGAACAGAAGTGTTTTGGATTTGGGATTTTTTGGAGGGATTGGAATATTTGCATATGCATAATGAGATATCTTGGTGATAGAACCCAGGTCTAAGCATGAAATTCATTTATGTTTCATACATACCTTATACACACAGCCTGGGGGAATTATATGCCATAGGTTCAGTGTGTCAGCATTTGACTGCAACCCATCCTGTGAGGCCAGCTGTGGAAATTTCCGCTTGGGGCATCATATTGACACTCAAAAGGTTTCTCATTTTGGAGCATTTCAGCTTTTGGATTTGTGGATTAGTGATGCTCAGTCTGTATGAGATTAATTCCTATTGTTTCACGAATAAAATTATATATACATATATGTGTGTGACTATAACACCTTACCTCCTACCTTGAAATTATTGAACATTTCCCATTCCTCCAGGATATATGTTGAATTTTTTGATACAGGTTTTTTAAAACTCTTTTTTTCTTTTTTAATGTGGTAAAATACACATAATAATCATTTTTGTTGTTGTTGTTTTGTGGTGTGGAGATAGAATCCAGGGCCTAGCACAAGTGAAGCAAGGGCTCTTCTGTTGAGCTGTGTTCCCAGATCTCATCTTAGCCATTTTTTACTGCACAGTTCAGTAGTATAAGTATGTTCACTTTGGTGCACCTCCATCATCACTAGCTATCTCTAAAACTCTTCATCCTACAAAACTGAATCTATACCCATTAAACAACAACTCCCTATTCTCTCCTTGTTCCAGCTTCTGACAACCACAATTCTGCTTTCCTCTCTATGATTTTGATTACTCTTTTGGAATTATGCAGTATTTTTCTTATTGTTTCTGGCTTATTTCACTTATCACAGTGTGCTCAGACTTCATCCATGTTGTGACATGCTTCAGAATTACCTTTCTTTTTAAGCCTGGATAATATTCCATTGTACATATATGCAACATTTTGATTATCTGTTCATCTGTAGATGAACAAGCACTTAGGTTGCTTCCACATTTTACTATTGTGATAATGCTGCTATAAACATCTCTTCAAAACCCTATTTTCCACTTTTTAGATATATACATAAAAGTAGAATTGCTAGATCATATGATTATTCTAGTTTTCAATTTTTGAGGAACAACAAATTGTTTTCCATGCAGGTGTGCCATTTTACATTCCTACCAAGAGTGCACAGAGTTTTAATTTCTCTACAGCTTCACCAACACTTTTTAATTTCTGTTTTTTTAAGCAGCCCTCCTAATAGGTATGAGGTATATATATATATATATATATGTATATATATATTTTTTGTGGTACCGGGGATTGAACCCAGGGGCATTCTACCTCCGAGTTACACCCCCGTCCCTATTTTTTATCCTTTATTTTGAAACCGGGTCTCACTAAGTTGCGGAGGGCCTCACTAAGTAGCTGAGGCTGGCCGCGAACCCGGATCCTCCGATGTCCGCCTCCCAAGTACTGGGATTACAAACGTGCGCCACCACGCCCGGCTGTATGAGGTATATTTTATTGTGGTTTTGATTTGCATCCCTGATAGTTAGTGATGTTGAGCATTGTTTGAATTGCTTAATAGCCATTTATAGATCTTATTTTGAGATGTGTATTCAAGTCTTTTGCCTATTTGATTGATTGATTGATTGATTGATTTGTACAGGGGATTGAACCCAGGGGCATTCTACCTCCAAGCTACACCCCCAGACCTATTTTAAATTTTAGTTTGAAACAGGGTCTCACTAGGTTGCTGAGAGCCTTGCTAAGTCATTGAGGCTAGAGTCAAACTTGTGATCCTCCTGTGTTGACCTCCCAAGTACTGGGATGACAAGCGTGTCCCACCGTATCTGATCTCTTTTGCCTATTTTGAATTTTTTTTTGTTTCTTATTATTGAGTTTTAGGACTTCTGTATATATTTTGGAAATTTATCATTATCAGTAAATGATTTGAAAATATTTTCTCCCTTTCTGTAGGTCATTTTTCACGCTGTTTTGTTCTTTGATGCACAAGCATTTTCAATTTACATGAAGTCTGGTTTACCTAATATTTCTTTTGTTGTCTGTACATTTTGTGTCATATTAAAAAAAATCATTGCCAAATCCAATATTATGAAGATTTTTCCCTCTGTTTTCTTCTAAGAACTTTATAGTGTTAGCGCTATGTTTAGATCTTTGATCCATTTTTAATTTTTGTAAGTAATGTTATATAAGTGTTTTAGTCAGTGTTCTCACCACTGTGACCCCAACACCTGATATGGAGAACTTAGAGGAGCAAGAATCTATTTTCTCACAATGCTGGAGAATTCATTCCATAATTACAGTCCATGTTATGCTGGCTTCCAAACAGGAGTCTGGGCTAGAGATCCTCAGGGCATCCTTGCTGGATGCCCTGAGCAAAGAGTCAGAGAGACATGCTGCATCTGGGTGGGACCAGGGACACATGCTGTACCCAGCCATGCCCCCAGGGACCCATATCCCCCCAACCCTGCCTCTCTGAAAGGGACTTTCTCCAGTACATGAGGTCTGGGCGACATTGTAAACCCAACCTGTAACAGTAAGGGTCCAACTTCATTTTGACAGGCATGTCAATATACAGTTTTCCCAGCATCATTTGTTAAAAAGACTATCCTTCCCCATCACAATACTATCAACATTCTTCACAGACCTGGGAAAAACAATTCTAAAATTTGTATGAAATCATAAAAGGGCCTGAATAGCCAAATCAATCTTGAGCAAAAAGTACAAAGCAGAAAGCACCACATTTTTCTCATTTCAAAATATACTACAAAGCTATAGTGATCAAAACCAGCATGGTATTGCTATTAAAAAAGATATATAAACCAGTAGAATAGCACAGAGAGCCTAGAAGTAAATGCACACCTCCATAGTCACTTGATCTCCAACAAAAATGATGGGAACATGCATTGGAGAAAGGATGGTCTTTTGAAGAAATGGAACATTGAATATCTACTTGCAGAAAAATTAAACTAGACTCTTAATCTCTAAGAATATACAAAAATCACTCAAAATGGATTTGTTTCAGAAAAACTCGATCTCAGTCTGTAAGAACCAGTTATGAGACCAAAATGGAGAGAGAGAGAGAGAGAGAGAGAGAGAGAGAGAAGAGAGAGAGAGAGAAAGAAAGAGAGACAAACCCAGGATTGCACAAAATGCAATTTACTGGGGACTTAGGGATGAAAGCATGTCTTGGACTCAAGCAATACAGGAGGATCCTTGCAGTCCAAGACAGAAGGAGGGGTTTACATGCTAAGCTAGACAGAGGTGGGCTGCAGATAACTGGAATGCCCCTGGCTTTTCTCAAAAAACTATTAACATGTTTAGACTTTAGTTATACATTGTTGGTGGGATTGCAAATTAGTGCAACCACTTTGGAAAACAGTATGGAGGGTCCTCAGAAAAATGGGAATGAACCTACCATATTATACAGCTATAGCACTCCTGGGTATCTACCCAAAAGAACTGAAACCATATTACGATAGCAATGCATGCATATCTATGTTTATAGCTGCACAATTCATAATCACCAAACTATGGAACCAGCCAAGATGTCCATCAACAGATGAATGGATAAAAATTATGGGATATATACAAAATGGAATTCTACTCAGCCATATAGAAGAACAAAATTACAGCATTTGCAGGGAAATGGATGGACCTGGAGAATATTATGCTAAGTGAGATTGGTCAGTCACAAAAAAATGAAGAGTCAGGTGTTCTCCTTTATATATGGAAGCTAGGGAGAAATTGGGACACAGGAGGGACTCCAACAAAGGAGGACCTTAGGAGTGAAGGAGGGGACCTAAGGGAGATGGGAGGGGGGAAGAAGACTTAAAGAGGGAAACACCTCAATGTACAGGATGTGCATACACAAACTCATCAAAGACAATCACTATGCTGAGCATGGGAAGGTGAAGAGGAAGAGGGAATGGGGTGGGAACTGAGGGAGGGATCAAGAGTACTGTCTGCACATATGCCTCTATCACCCTGAACTTCACCAAGATGTATGATATCAATGCACCAATAAAAAAGAAGAAAAACAAACAAACAGTCTGGGTATCAGTGGCCAGTATAGCATACTTTACTGACTGTCTTAACAGCTTTGTCCTATAGAGTTTGGATGTATGGCAGGGTTACCTGATGAGAAGAATGGTAGTCATAACCAAGATAGCTGTAGTCTTGTAAAGATGGGTGCCTAAAGGATTAAAGACTTAAATGTAAGACCTAAAACAATGAAACTCCTAGAAGAAAGTGAGTATTTTTTATAAAACCCCAACAGCACAGGCAACAAGATCTAAAGTAGACAAGTGGAATTGCATAAAACTAACAAGCTTCTGCACAACCAAGAAAACAATCAACAGATTGAAGAGACACCCCACAGAATGGGAGAAAAAAATCCAAACTGTGCCTCTAATACAGGGTTGATTCCAGAATATGGCAGGAAGTCAACTCAATAGCAAAAAAAGCAAACAACCCAATTAAAAACTAAGCAATGGACATAAATAGAGACTTCTCAAAATAAGACATACAGGTGGCCAACAGGTTTATGCAAAACTTCTCAACAACACTAATCATGAAAGAAATGCAAATTTAAAACCACAGTGACATTATCTAACCCCAGTAAGAATGACCATTATCAAAAAGATGAAAGATAAAAAGTGCTAATGAAGATATGAAGAAAAGAGAACCCATACACACTGTTGGTAGGAATATAAATTAGAACGACCATGAGAAAACAGTAAGGAGGTTCCTCCAAAAATTAAAATTATAATTATTGTATTATTCAGTGGAGGGAAGGATTTTTCTCAGTCAATTCCAAGTTCATGTCAGGTGTGGACATTTTATTATATACAGGTGCTTCTTGACATATGATGGAGTTACTTCCTGATTAATCCTTTGTAAAATGAAAATATTGAAAGTAGAAAATGCATGTAGTACACCTAAACTGCAGAACAGCATAGCTTAACCTGGCCTAACTTAAACATGCTTAGAGTGTTCACATTTAGCCAACTGTCTGGCAAAATCATTTAAGATAAGCCTACTTAATAATAAATATTTTAATATCAGCTGGGATCGGTGATGCACACCTATAATCCCAGTACTTGAGAGGCTGAGACAGGAAGATCACAGGCTCAAGGCCAACATCAGTAACTTAGTGAGGACCTCAGCAACTTAGTGAGACCCTGTTTCAAAATAAAAAATAAAAAAGTGCTAGGAGTATACTTCAAGGTAGAATGCCCCTGGGTTCAATCCTCAGCATCACCAAAAAAAAAAAAAAAAAAATGTTCAGTAGCTCAGATAATTTATTGAATACCTGTCACCAAAAAATCTGGCAGCACAATGCCTTATAGAATATAGGTTGTTTCCCCGGGTTATTGCCTGGCTGATACAGCTGCAGCTTGCTTCCCTGGATGCCCAGCATTACTAGACTGGCAGACTGTATATCACTAACCCAGGGAAAGCTCAAAATTCAGAGGCTTCTACTGAACACCTCCTTTGCTCCATCATATTCCAAAAGTCCTAAATTGAACCACTGTAAGCTGGGGGCCATCTCTATACTCAGCCATCTTACTTCCTTCCATAGGTCTTTGCAAGTTCAGCATATTGCCTCATTTTGCGGATGAATAATATCAGCCTTGGACAAGTTAACTCATTTGCTTCAGATCGCAAAGCTATTGGGTTGCAGCGCTAGGACCTGACTTCAGATGCGTCTAATCCAAGGTGTAGACACTTATCAGCCTACAACTCAAATCAGTGTTAGCCTTGGAAGCAGTATTTTCCCCATGCTGCTGCCAGGCATCATTTGAAACTGCCTTCTAAACCAGTTTATGAGCCCCTCCTTTTTATTTTTCCACCCAAAAGGACATTGTTCTATTTGAGGTCAAAGCTTATGTTGTAGAGTTGGTCTCAAATGACTTGTCTGTTTACACAGTTGAGATGCCCCTGTGAAGGAGAAAGCCTTGCTACCATGAAAGAATTTGGTGCCGACATTAAAAGCATTTATGGAAAAAGGGATTCGGACGTGCTTACACAGCAGAGTTTTATAGTCATTCTTTGTTTATCCAATTGTCTAGTGGTTAAGACAACTCGGTTTACCCTGACTCACCCATTGGCACTTTGTCAGGTTAGGCAAGTATAATTTTGCTCTCTGTCTGGAAGAAGGAGATTGCATTCTGTCTTGGTCACAGTGGAATTGCAAGGTTAATGCCTTTTATCTTGAGTACAGCATTTAGCAGACTGTGGGTGTTTAATATATGTTAATAATAGTGATAATAATGAATGTTGATAATTAAAGGTCTTTTATAATTACTAAATTTCTAATGTGTGTTAAATATAATTAAAGGGAAATGACTTAAATTAATATGCATGCCTACAAAAACTAGAGCTAGCCACAGCTTTTATTTTTAGCTTCTTAAATAACGTCATGGATGTGAACTGAGTATTAAGAGATCCAGTTACAATAGCAGTTTCACTAGGGTGTGTGGGGAGAACCCAGGAATGGTTCTAGTCTGGAAACTAGAAAGGCATCTGATTGAGTTGAAACACGCCATTATGAATGGAAATTCTGCAAGGGACTTTTGTGATTGGAGCTTGACCACGTGAAGTTGTGTATCAGACATCAGTATTATGATTTATCTCCCTAATAGTCCCCATGCATTCTATTGGGAAGAAAGGTCCTTTGCTGGAATCAGGGCACCATCCCAAAGAAACAGATAACCAGCAGATCTTCCTGGAAGGCCTATATGTGTAGTTGGAATGGAGGAAACTGTAATCATAAATAATGACCTTAGAGATTCATTCTTTGAACTTAGATGTTTATAGTTACTTTTGGTTATTGTTTCATAAGAGTTGTTGTAGTGAGCTGTGACCTGACAGGCAGCAGGTGAGAGCTGTTAACAACATGGACCTGGGCTGGGCGTGGTGGCGCACACTTGTAATCCCAGTACTTTGGGAGGCGGAGACCGGAAGATCTGGGTTCACAGCCAGCCTCAGCTCTCAGCTCGCTCGCGCTCTCTCTCTCTCTCTCTTTCTTTCTCTCTCTCTCTCTCTCTCTCTCTCTCTCTCTCTCTTTCTACTTAGTGAGGCCCTCTGCAACTTCATGAGACCCGGTTTCAAAATAAAGTATAAAAAATATGGCTGGGGGTGTAGTTTGGAGGTAGAACGCCCCTGGGTTCAATCCCCGGTACCGCAAAA
>PVJS01005060.1:0-10101 GCA_004027185.1 Glis glis
CCCCCGGCCCTATTTTTTATACTTTATTTTGAAACCGGGTCTCACAAAGTTGTGGAGGGCCTCACTAGTAGAGAGAGAGAGAGACAGGGAGAGAGAAAGAGAGACAGAGAGCTGAGGCTGGCCGCGAACCCGGATCCTCCAGTCTCTGCCTCCCAAAGTACTGGGATTACAAGCATGCGCCACCACGCCCGGATGCCCGGCCCTATTTTTTATACTTTATTTTGAAACCGGGTCTCACGAAGTTGCGAAGGGCCTCACTAGGTAGAGAGAGAGAGAGAGAGAGAGAGACGGGGAGAGAGAGAAGGGAGAGAGAGAGAGAGCTGAGGCTGGCCACGAACCCGGATCATCTGGTCTCTGCCTCCCAAAGTACTGGGATTACAAGCGTGCGCCACCATGCCTGGCTTTTTTCACTGGTTTTAAGCAACTCAATTGTGATGTGTCTTAGAATAGGTTTCATTATTTTCCTTATGTTTAGAGTTTGTCAAGCTTCTGAAGCTGTGTATTTAGAGTTTTAATCAAATTTAGAAAAGTTTTAGCCATTATTTCTTTGAATATTTTTTTCTGTCTCTACTTACCTTTTTAGGGAACTCCCAATATATGTGTATAAGGTTGCTTGACTTTGTTCCAGGCTCCCCGAGTCTGTGTTCATTTTCATTCAGTCTTTTTTCTTTATTTCATTTTGAATAGTTTCTATTGATATTTCTTTCATTTTTTTTTTTTTTTGTGTGTGTGTGTGTGTGGTACTGGGGATTGAACCCTAAGGCATTCCCCCTCTGAGCTACAGCCCCAGCTCTATTTTATTTTTTATTTTGAAACAAGGTCTCACTAAATTGCAGAGGACTTCACAAGGTTGCTGAGGTGGCCACGGACCTGCAACCTTCCTGTCTTAGCCTCCCAAGTACTGAAATTACAGGCGTGTGCCACTGCACCCAGCTTCTATTGATATTTCTTTAAGTTCATTAATGTTTCCTTCTGCAGTGACTAAATCAGCTGTTAATTCCAGCCAATGTATTTTTATTCAGTCATTGTATTTTTCATCTCTAGAAATTTTATTTGCACTTAAAAAATATCTTTCAGCTGGGTGTGGTGGCATAGGCCTATAATCCCAGTACTTGGGAGGCTGAGACAGGAGGATCGCAGGTTTGAGGCCAGCCTCAGCAATTTAGCAAGACGCTGTTTCCAAATAAAAAATAAATTGGGGCTGGGGGTGTAGCTTGGAGGTAGAACACCTCTGGATTCAATCCCTAGTACCACACACATGGAAAAATATTTCATATCTGTTCTTAACAAACTCATACATTAATCTATCCTCTTGAACATAAGAAATATAATTATAATATCTGTTTTAATGTCCTCATATACTAATTCTATAATTTTGTATTATTTCTTGAGTCTTTCTATTGATTAAATTTTTACTATTGCTGATATTTTCCTACTTTTCTACATATTGATTTTTTTAGAACTTTATTGGTGCAATATAATTATACATCCTAACGAGATTCAAAGTGATACATTCATATATGTACACAACATCTCTTGGTGTGTTTCCCTCCTAACCCCATCCTGTTACCCACTTCCTCCCTCCCCATACATGCTAGTAAGGTTGATAGTGATAATTTCATATATGAACATGATATTATTTGATCTGTTTCCTTCCTCAAGCCTCCTTTTTCCCCTCCTCTCCTCCCTCCTCCAGTCCTCTTCCACTATTCTACTGGTCTCTCTCATTATTGTCAAAAAGTCCCTTTTCTTTCCTATTTTCTCTCCAGCTTCCACATAGGAGAGAAAACTTATGACCCTTCACTTTCTGGGAGACTGGCTACTCTCACTTAGCACAGTGTTCTCTAGTTCCATCCATTTACCTACAAATGACATAATTTTGTTCTTCTTTATGGCTGAGTACAACTCCATTGTATGTAGATATCACTTTTTTTTTTTTTTTGCGGTACTGGGATTGAACCCAGGGGTGTTCTACCTCTGTGCTACACCCCGGCCCTATTTTTTTTATACTTTATTTTGAAACCGGGTCTCACAAAGTTGTGGAGGACCTCACTAAGTAGAGAAAGAGAGAGAGACAGGGAGAGAGAGAGAGAGAGAGAGAGAGCGAGAGCTGAGGCTGGCCTCGAACCCGGATCCTCTGTTCTCCGCCTCCCAAAGTACTGGGATTACAAGCGTGCGCCACCACACCCGGCTTAGATATCACATTTTTTTAAATTGGATCTCAGACATTGTTAATGTTACCTTGTTGCACGCTGGATTTTTTTCTGTATTTCTACAAATATTCCTTGGCTTTGTTCTTGAAGTTATTTGGAAACAGTTTGACCTGTTTGACGACTGCTCTTTTTGGAGGGGTGGGGGGAATACTGGGGATTGAACCTAAAGGCATTCTACGACTGAGCTGGCCTTTTTCATTTTTTCATTTTGAAACAGGTCCTCACTAAATTACTACACACTGTCCTCGAACCTGCGATCCTCCTGTTTCAGCCTCCCAAATACTGGGATTACAGGTGTAGACCACCACACCTGGCTTTGAGGACTGCTTTCATACTTGTTTTATGCAGGGCCTGAGCAGATTTTAATCTCAGACTAATGCCATCCCACTGCTGAGGCAGTATCCTGAGTATACTATGTGACATACACAGATTATGAGGTCTATCCACTCTGAATGGTAAGATATGAACTCTTTCAAACCCTACATAAACTCTAATGGTTTTTCCCATATAGTCCTTTTGGGCAGTTCTTTCCAAACTAAAGTGGTTTCCTCACATGCATATGCCGCTTAGTACTCCAGTGAAATCTCAAAGGGGATGCCCTTTGGATCCTCAGAGCTGCTGCTTGTCCCGACCTCTCTCCTTTGGTCCTATGCCTGAACTCTAGCTGCTATGGCCTCCTGGGACACTACCATCTCCTCATGGGCTACAGGGAAAATCCAGTCCCCATCACTCTGTCTTGTCTGAAAGTAGAAGTCTCCTTAATGGCATTTTGATGAAGGAAAGAAGGAAGGCAATACATATCTTTAAAAGAAGAGCATGGAAAGGAAGAGAAGAAATAGAAGAGAAAGAAGAAATGTTATTTACGGGATTTTTAATAGCATAGGTGAAAGCTTATAACAGTACTAATTTTTTAAGAAATGAACTTATACATATAATATAGTCTCATTATGAAACAAAACAAAAACAAAAAACTTGGGCCAAGACAGAAGAGACAGTAACAATATAGCCCTTGAATATTGTATTTTCCTTACATTTAGTTTCTGTATTTTCCAAAGTTTTTTTTTTTTTTGCAGTACTGGGGATTGAACCCAGGGGCATTCTACCTCCGAGACACCCCCAGCCCTATTTTTTATCCTTTAGTTTGAAACCGGGTCTCACTAAGTTGCAGAGGGCCTCACTAAGTAACTGAGGCTGGCTGCGAACCCGGATCCTCTGGTCTCAGCCTCCCAAGTACGGGAATTACAAGCGTGAACCACCATGCCTGGCTGTATTTTCCAAAGTTTTAAAAATAATATTATATATCCTTTTCATAACGAAGGAAAAAAGTTGTAACTGAGATAAACTGGATTCACCTTAAAACAAAAAGTAAAATGAGGAGAAAAAAAGAACAAAATGTCCTAACCTTTGTGATAATTTTTTTAGGTAGGATTCTACAAATTTTCATAATAAGATTATAAATCCCACTTGCTTGATTTACCAAAATGTCACCACCACCCACCACCATCACCACTAAAATGTAATCCTCAAGAATCCAAGAGACTTGTGATTCCAAATAAGATGCTACCCAATAATAACTAAGACTCTTCTCACTTACACTGACCTGAAGCTGCCTCAGTGATAGTCAGTGGCCTCTGGCATTTGATGTGGGAGCCAGAAATCTGGCTCTAGCTGTCTAGATTCTTGACTTAATGCCTTGGTGCTACAAATAAGTTTTCAGAGTCGATGTTGAACTTTCCACTAACATTTAAAGTCCATAAACTCAAAGATTTTTTTAAAAGGGAGTTATTTTAAATAGTCTCAAGAAGAAAAACAAAACTGTAGGGGCTGCTTCACCTAAATACCTAAATGCTGTGCCAGGCTCATATGCAGTATGCCCTCCGCCACGCTTCTCTTCCATCTTGTGATGATAAATTCAGTATTTGCAGGATTTAAAGAGTCTCTGTTTGAAGATAGTTCATCTGAATGACTATAAACAAAATCAAAATCATCTTTCCCCCAAAATGCAAACATTGCGCCTCTTTGTTCATTGATTCCTTAGTGAAATTCAGTGTTTTTTCTTTTAATGTAAACCTTGTATTTGCTATGGCTAACTCCATTTTCTGCTTTCCCGTTCATACATATTAAAGGACTCAATGACATAATCAGCTTTGCATTTCACTCAGTTGCTTAGGGCTTTTAAAAATAAAACACAAATACCCACAGCTGTTGTAGGCAATCACTCAGCTCTTTGGGAAGAAAATACAGATATAGAGACAGGTGGCTCTGCTCTAAGTACAATGTTCAGAACCAAGGGTACAGAGACTGCAGCTGTGTTTCCAGGAGAAAACCAGTAAACTCCTAGGATTTCTATGCTAAATACAGTTGTATTTCGACACCCAGGATCAAGGAGGTGGGCTTTCTTGAGTCTTGCTTCTACTGGAAGTTGACCAACTGATATTCAAGGTCTCCCACTGTGGGGATACCTCAAGATTCCTGATTGCCCAGTTCAGCAGTCCTGAAAATGGGCAGTTGACATCATGCTGTCAAATGGCAAGGTAGTAAAGAACACACTAGAAGGTCCGCTTGCCATGATAACTAGCCTGATTGCAATAACTTGACTTTCTGGGTGCAATTCAGCAAAGGCATGGAGACAGCGAGGGAAGCTGATAGCCCAGATGGTTTTGGAAGAGAATAGTGAAGCAGGTGATATTGTCTGACTCTACCCTTAAAATACTCACAGGACTCAGCCTAGTCAAAGCTTCCTGACTGCTACCCAGAGAATGTGAGTTCATAGGAGCCAGACTCCTGTTTCAAACACTGGCTGACCAAGCTGCCTCCAGCTCCCTTCAGCTGCCCACATGTCTTGCCTTCCAACCTCTCGAATCTCAGTGCTCCTGCACAACTGTTGGCAGCTTTGTTCACTTCTCTGATTTCAGATTTGCCACTGAATTGAGCTGGAAGCCCTTACTCCATCTCTTAGCCCTATAAGCCACAGACCTGGCCAAGTCAGCCTTCTCCCAAGTACCATAAGAATCAAAGAGTGGTTTAAATCTCTATACAATCTCCCTAACCCCACACCACCATAAAGCCTTTCCAAGTTAATCCAGCTATTAATTTATGGGTTTTACTGACATTTCTCAAACATTTTTATGGCAGCCCATATACCCTACTCATTTCTAATTTTTAATAAAAAATTTGAGAACAGTCAAAATGATAATAATACAAGAAAAAAACTAAGAGAAGACATAATGATTTTTCATATGTTAATAAATACTTATTAACATATAATGAGTGAATATAAGTATAACAATAGAAAGCCATTACCAACTCAGGTCAACACTGTTGTTACACCCATAAAGATCAGTCCTTCCAAAACTTTATGGGCACTCCACTTTTAGTTATTCAAAATTAATTATTAATTCAAAATTTTAGTAATATTTAAGAGAAGAGAGGATTTTGGGAAGACGGCATAGTACGAAGCACCAGGAATCTATGTTCTCACTTATGCGATTGTGCAGGCAGAATGTATCTAAGTTTTTCGATTTGCAACTTCTGGGGAAGACTTGAATGGTAAGTTGCAATTAATTTTGGTCACTTTCAGCTCTTCACACAGAAACAGCTACTCATTCCCCACCCTATAGCCCCATAACAACCAGCTGTGCGTGTGTTCCTGGGGCAGCTTGACTGCAAGCTGTGAGAGTTAGGATGGGGGAAAAAAAAGGATCTCATCCTCCAGATGTCAGGGATCTGTGCTCTATTGCTGACCAGTGCTTCTGATCACAGAGGTGCAGAGAAAGGGCAGGTGGCCGTTGTACCTCCCTCTATCCTTGCAAGGCCTTCTCCCACAACTAACGTGACTTCCAAGGCATTTAATGGCCCAACATATTCTCTCTCTCTCTCTCTCTCTCTCACACACACACACACACACACACACACACACACACACCACATGCACTTTATTTATTTATTCATTAATTAATTCAGTCATTCATTTGATACTGGGATTGAACCCAACGGCACTCTACCTATGAGCTACACCCCCAGCCCTATTTTATTTTTTTATTTTGAAACAAGGTCTCACTAAGTTGCTGAAGGTCTCACTAAATTGCTGAGTCTGACCTCAAACCTGCAATCCTCCTGTCTCAGCCTCCCAAGTACTGGGATTACAGGTGTACACCACCACACCCAGTTACACATGTACTTTAATTCTCTCTTTTCCCCTTTTGGGAACTAGACATTGAACACTAGGACATTTGAAAGCAGCTGCATATATGGAAGAAGTTAGAAAATCTTTGCACATACACAGGGAAAAGCCGGGCTCAGAAAGGACCTGAGAAAACACTTAAGGTCATACTTCAGGCTTTTCCTTGACACAGACACAACAAAACAACAAAAGAAAACCCCAGGGAAGGGAAAGAGCCAGTTTCTATAGTTACCATATTATTGGACTAAAGTGTCAGTGTTCTCCCAAAAATCACAAGGCATACAAAAAAACGGGAAAGTATGGCCCATTCAAAGGAAAAAACAACAACCAAAAAAAAAAAACTGTCCCTGGAAAAGAACCAATGGCATATCTACTAAACAAAAAGACTTCAAAACAACGATCTTGAGGATGCTCAGAAGACTAAAGGAAGACATAAAGTCAAAAGGACAACAAGCGAACAAAATGGAAATACCAATAAAGAGGAACCTAAAAATAAACCAAAAAGAAATTCTAGAACTGAGAAGTATTGTTTTAGTCAGCTTTTTCATCGCTGTGACCAAAATACCTGACAAGAACAATTTAGAAGAAGAAGAACTTATTTAAGGACTCACAATTTCTTTTCTTATATATATATACTTTTATTGGTGCATTGTAGTCTCACATCATAACATAGTTCAGAGTGATAGGAGCAGACATGCACACAGCATTTGATGAGCTCCTTCCCACTCCCTTCCCTTCCCCATACATGATATTGAGATTGGCACTGATAATTTCACATATGTACATAACATCAATGGAAGTGTTTCCTTCATTAATTCTCCCCCCCAACCCCCACCACCACAAACCTCCCCTAGACCCCCTCCATCATTCCACTGGGGTTCCTCCTCCATTATCTAAAGTCCCTCTTGTAGCCTGATTACTCCCTAGCTTCCACATATGAGAGAAAACATATGACTCTTCACTTTCTGTGACTGGCTAATCTCACTTAACATAATGTTCTTCAGGTCCATCCATTTTCCTGCTAATGACATAATTTCATAATTTTGTTCTTCTTTATTGCTGAGTAGAATTTCATTGTGTGTATATCCCATAATTTTGTAATCCATTAATCTGTTGATGGATACCTAGGTTGGTTCCATAATTTGGTTATTGTGAATTGTGCTGCTATAAACATGGATTTGCACGTATCACTAGAAACGATTTGGCAGCAAGGCTTTAGGGCATGGTGGAAGAAAAGCCTCTCTAACCTCATGGCAACCAAGAAGCTGAGGGGGGGGGCAGGAACAGATGCAGTCCCTGAGACCACCCCCACTCAAGGATCCCCCAACTCCCGCTACGTCCTACCTCTGAACCTGGCTGCATTGCCAACACATGAGGTTTGGGAGACATTTTAAATCCAAGTCATAGCAAGTATAATAACAAATGAAAAAATTCACTAGAAGATCCAAATGCAGATTTGAGCAAGCAGAAGGATCGATAGACTTGAATGTAGAACAGTGGAAATCATTGTCTCCAAGGAATAGAAAAAAGTAAGATTAAAGAAAATTGAACAGAGCTGAAGAGACCTAGGACACAATCAAGGCGCCCAACATACACACTGTAGGAGTCACAGAAGAGAGAGAGGAAGGGGAAGAGACTGTTTGAAGAAATAATGGCCCAAAACTTCCCAAATGTGATCAAGGAAACAAATATAAGCATCCCAGTAACTCAACTAACTCCACATAGGATGAACTCAAAAGGGGCCACATGGAAATTATTATGACTTGGATCTGAAATGTCCCCAAAAGCTCCTGTGTTGAAGGTTTGGTCCTCCACGCAGTAGTGCTCAAAGGTGGGGCCTTTGGGAAGTGATTGGGTCATGAGGGCTCTGACCTCATCGATGGATCAACCCATTAATGGACTCATAGCTTAGTGGGCTATTGGGAGGTAGTGTCAACTTCAGAAGGTGGGGCCTAGTTGGAGTAAGTTGGTCACTGGAGGCATGCCCTTGAATTATATATTTTGTCTCTAACCCCTTCCTCTCTCTCTCTCTCTCTGTCTCTCTCTGTCTCTCTGTCTCTCTCTCTCTCTCTCTCTCTCTCTGTCTCTCTTTCTCTCTCTCTTTCCCAGATACCATGATCTAGATAACTTTGCTCCACCATGTGCTCCCTACCATGATGTTCTGCTTCACCACAGGCCCAGAAACGATGACCAAGCAACCAAGTGACCATGGACTGAAAATGTGAGCCAATATAACCATGTTTTCCTTGAAGTTGATTTTCTCAAGTATTTTGCCACAGCAACAGAAAGTTACTAATGCAGAGATGAATTTTAATCAGTCTTTTTAGCTGGGCATGGTGATACACACCTGTAATCCCAGTACTTGGGAGGCTGAGGCAGAGGATTACAGTCTTAGCAATTTAGCAAGACCCTCAAAAACCTAATAAGACCCTGTCTCAAAATAAAAAATAAAATAAGAGGAACAAAATTACATCATTTGCAAGGAAATGGATGGAATTAGAGAACATTAAGCTTAGTGAAATTAGTCAGTCACAAAAAGTGAAAGGTCAGATGCTCTCCCTAATATGCAGAAGCTAGGGAGAATAGGACATAGGAGGGATTCCAGACAAAGATGGAGAAAACCTCAGATGAGTAAAGAAGGCGACCTAATTGAGGGAGGTGGAAGGGGTGAAGAGGAGAAAAAATAAAATAAATAAAAAATAAAATAAGGCTGGATGTAGAAAGCCCCTGGGTTCAGCCTCCAGTACCAAAAAAAAAAAGTATGTTATGCCACATTTGCAGAAAGAAAAATGAAAATCACATGATCATCTTAATGCAGAAAGAGCTTTTGATGAAATTCAACATCATTTCATGATCAAAAAGAACCTCAGGAAACTATAAATGTGGAGAAACTTCAACATAAAACCATATATGAAAAACCTAGAACAAAATATATACTTGATGGTAAAAGACTGGAAGCTTTCCCTCAAACATAAAAAACAAAGCAAGGATGCCCATTTTCACCACTTGTATTCAACATAGCCCTGGATGTTCTAGCAACAGTAATAGGCAAGAAAAAGAAATAAAAGGCATCTCTCGGCGTGGTGGCGCACAGTTGTAATCCCAGTAATTGGGAGGCTGAGACAGGAGGATCTGGGTTCGCGGCCAGCCCCAGCTACTTAGTGAGGCCCTCCGCAACTTGGTGAGACCCTGTTTCAAAATAAAGAATAAAAAATAGGGCTGGGGGTGTAGCTCGGAGGTAGAATGCCCCTGGGTTCAATCCCCAGTACCGCAAAAAAAAGAAAGAAATAAAAGGCATCCAATTTGAAAAGGAAGAAGTAAAATTATCTCTGCCTGCAGATGACAATAATATTTGTGCTGTGCCAAGTCATATCATAGCCTTTGGCAAAAGGAAAATCCAGTAATACTGCTTTTATCTTTATTTACAATTTTACATTTTATTCATCATTTACTTTTCTTGCATTTCTTTATCTTTGAAAATATTGCATTAAAATATGATTTATCTTGATTACTGAGTTTTTGGTGCTTTCTTAAATTTTGCATCTGAGTTAAGTACCTTGCTTGCCTTACCCTTATCCTGGCCTTATTTAAGAGCAACAAATGTGTAATAAGTCTTTATTGTACTTGAAAATTTTGTCACTTGCTTTTAAGAAAAGGACAACCTCAACATCTGTGGATAATTTCCAATCCATCTGAAGGCTCTTT
>PVJS01005060.1:10201-66009 GCA_004027185.1 Glis glis
CCAGGGGCGTTCTACCTCCGCGCTACACCCCTGGCCCTATTTTTTATACTTTATTTTGAAACCGGGTCTCACGAAGTTGCGGAGGGCCTCACTAAGCAGAGAGAGAGAGAGAGACAGGGAGAGAGAGAGAGCTGAGGCTGGCTGCGAACCCAGATCCTCCAGTCTCCACCTCCTAAAGTACTGGGATTACAAGCGTGTGCCACCACGCCCGGCCTATTTGTTTATTTTATAGCACTTAAGAATTTGCATTTTAAACGGTTGTGTGGTGGTGCATGCCTGTAATCCCAGTACTTGGGAGGCTGAGACAGGAGAATCACAGGTTCACAGCCAGCCTCAGCAACTTGTGAGGCCTTCTGCAACCTAGTGAGGCCCTGTTTCAAAATAAATAACAAAACAGGGCTGGGGATGTAGCTCGGAGGTAAGACCCCCCTGGGTTCAATCCCCAGTACCACACACAAAAAAAAAAAAATTTGCATTTTAAGCGGGACGTGTGGTGGTGCATGTCTGTAATCCCAGTACTTGGGAGGCTGAGACAGGAGACTCACAAGTTCAAGACCAGGCTCAGAAACTTGGCAAGGCTCTCAGCAACCTAGTAAGACCCTGTTTGAAAACAAAAAATAAAAAGGGCTGGGGATATAGCTCAGAGGTAGAATGCCCCTGGGTTCAATCCCCAGTACCTACCCCAAATACATTTTGTCTTAGCTCATTTTCTATTACTATAACAAAATACCTGAAATGGGGTAACTTATAAAGAGTAGAAGTTCAATTGGCTCATGGTTCTGGAGGCTGGGAGGTTAAAGAGCAAGGCAGGAGCATCATAACATGGCAAAGGGCATCACATACAGAGACAGAGGGAGCATGTGAGCTCAGGTCTCTCTTTCTCTTCTTATGAAGCCACTGGTGCCGTCATGGAGCCCCACCCTCATGACCTCATCTAATCATAATTACCACCCAAGGGCCCCACCACCAAATACTGTTAACATACAAACTTGGGGATAAAGTTGCCAACACATGAACTTTAAGGGACACATTCAAACCAAGACACATTTATTTACTTGTTTGCTGACCTCTGCATCGTATGCTCCCCCGTCACTCTATAAGCTGCATGAGGACAGGGATTCTCACGGTCTTATTCACCATTATGTCACCACCACCTAGCCAAGGGCATCGTCTATAGTAGGTGCTTAATATATACTTACTGGATGGGCAAAGAAGCTAAGGGAACTTAGAAACACCCAGATAACAGGAGGACCTTCGTGGGCAGGAAGCTTTTGCTCTGCTTTGTGTTGAACATCTGGAATGCCTTCGCCTGGTCACTTGTCCACCATCTGCCACTGACAGAAGCTCCTCAAAGACACTCCAGTGGCGAGCCTGGTTTGGGAGAAGTGGCCTGGATGGGATCCAGTGGCTGGTAGGGGAAGAAATGGTATAGGGAGGGGGTTTCTTGGGCCAGCGCCAAGTGGAAGTCAGAACCAGACTTCATGGAGTCTCCACAGTGTCCACTAGACTAGGAGGAGGCCCAGTCAGCCAGGGAAGCCACGGCCCCACTCAAGCCAGGTAGGTCAGACACAAATCACAGCAGGCAATGGCTTTAGGCTAGAATGGCTTCAGGCCTGGCAGCAACCTGGCAGACAATGGATACCATGAAGGAGCCAGAAGACCCTGTGTGAACATAAGGACTCCCCTCCTCTCAGGGCTACAAGTTTACATAAGCAAATGGACCCAGACCCATCTCAGAGTGGAGCAAGGTGGGAGAGAGGGATAAAAACTAAAAGACCAAAGATCAAAAATCTATTTAAATCATTGAATGGGAGCTAAATTTGTTTTATCTTCTTTTTTCTACTTTGCAGGCATTTATAGAAAGAGGGCCACTTTAGTTTTAGAGGACTAATAAATCTATATGTTCTTAAAAGATTCAAAACCTTTCACTGCAAGTGAATGAAAACCCCTTGATGGATTATGGTTTAGGAAACCAAATCATAAAGCAGGGGTCTATATGGCTCATTTGAACATTACTTATTCCTGCCATCTTGTCTGGTCTTAGAATAATTGACTTGAAGCTGGGTATGGTGGCACATGCTTGTAATCTCAGTACTTGGGAGGCTGAGACAGGAGGATCACAGGTTCGCGGCCAGCCTCAGCAACTTCTGAGGCCCTCTGCAACTTAGTGAGACCCTGTTTCAAAATAAAGAATAAAAATTAGGGCTGGGGGTATTGCTTGGAGGTAGAAGCTCCTAGGTTCAATCCCGAGTACCGCAAAAAAAAAAAAAAGAAAGAATAATTGACTTACGGAGCACTAGAGCTGGGAGACACTTTAGTGATCATATGTTTCATCCTTCCTGATTTTACAAATGAGGAAACATTTGTTCACATTACTTGTTCATCCCAGTATGGTTCCTTTAAGAAGCCATCCTCACCTCAGCAATACAGCCCAGAATTCACATGAAAGAATTCCTGCACCAGGTTACATGATCCCCACCCCCACCTGTCTTGCACCCCAGTCCTGGCTCCCAGCTCTCAGTTTCCATCAATTCTTCATCCAGACCCCACTTCGGATGCCTAACGGTGCAGTGTCTCCCTCCTCGGTGTATTCTGCCCACAAAGCCTGCTCTGTTTCTAAGCAGTTGCTCTCGTTTCGGCTCCATGGTGATGTAATCTTATGAGCGGCTTTCTAGGTAATCTTCCTCCCGGTTTCGCCTGGCCCCTCAGGACAGTATGGCTGTATATTGACAAGTAGGCAACATTCTCAGGTCTGACCTGACCATGGCAAATGAAAATAGCTACCTTTTTAATTTTATAGATCTTGATCTCTTCAACTAGATTATCAATTTCTTGAAACAATGATTATTAATCTTCATATTCTTCCCCACGGTACCTAATATGGTTCCTGGTGACAAAAGTATTAGTTAATTGATTTAAATTACTCCCTGATCACCAATACAACCCCCACGTCATTTTCTGAGTAAGCAGAGTAGGCAGCTGCTGGCTTGATGTAAATTTAGAGTTTAGGAAAGCTCTCCCAGCCCAAGGACTAGCTCCCTCTGCCAGGACACCTAAAATAACCACATTACTCACTCCTTTGAGTCAAGGCCTTGAAAACTCTTGTTAAAATGTAAATGTCATCTTGGAGGGATAACATGAAGCTATCGATGCCTATTAATAACATCAAATATTATTAGCTTAGCACGGAATAAGAAAGAACATAGAAGGGCAGACTTAAGTCATCCCAGAAATTTAGGACCTGGAAAAACTGGGAGTAGTATTTTGGCAATTGGTGGATGCATATTGAAAGGAACAAGGGTCTCAGAAACTCAAATGAAATGAGAGTAAAAAAAAAAAAAAGCACCTGGTACAGCACACACAAAAAAGATCAATAATAATAATAATAATAATAATAATAAAATAATAACAACAACAACAGGGTTTGGGGTGGACTTCAGTGGCAGAGCACCTGCCTAGTATGCACAAGTCCCTAGGTTCAATCCCCAGCACCACAAAAAAGAAGGAAGGAAGGAAGGAAAGACAGGCTAATAACAATAATAATAATAATAATAATAATACCAGTACATCTTCTCTACCACGTATGTTTTAGGTGCTTTACACATATTGCCTCATTTTTCATTTCTTTCTCTTTTTTTGTGGGGAAAGGGGGACTGCAGATTGAACCCAGGGGCATTCTACCTTTGAGTTCCACACCCAGCCCCATTTTATTTTTTATTTTAAAACAGGGTCTCACTAAGTTGTAGAGGGCCTCACTAAGTTGCTGAGTCTGGCCGTGAACCTGTGATCCTCCTGTCTCAGCCTCCCAAGTCCTGGAATTACAGGTGTGTACCACCACGCCCAGCTCATTTTTTCATTTCTCTGCCTTTGAGGCAGGAATAAGGTTTATTTCTCACTTTCAGGTGAAGAAACCGAGGCAGGGAAGCATTACATGATTTATCTAAGGTTACAGAGCTAGGAAGGGCTAGAGCTGGAATTTGGAATAAGCTGTCTGGTCCAGAGTCTCTGCTGAATTTCCATGTCACAGGGTCACTATGTGTTATTGTAATCTTCATTGATATGGCCCTGTTTTTACAAGAAGGAGCTGAGGCACAGAAAGTCAGTTATCTGCCCTACCCCCAAAGTCATTCTGTAAATTAGAGTTCTGGGATTTGAATCCACAAAGACTGATTTCCAGAACCTTATTCATATTTCCCATGTGATCCACCTCCCCAGTATTCTTACTGCTCTTTGCTGGACTTTGCCCCACCCTGACCCCACATCACAAACAATAAAGTCTATTTTCTCATCACTAATTCCAAACCTGTCATTCAAGGCTATGGTTGCTGATACGCCCACCCGGTGCCACTCCAGGGCTACAGAAAAGCCACTGACACATTGAACTATCTTACAAAAAGAAAGCTGAACGTTTCTGTGAATGAGCATAAGATCACAAATAGTACAACAAGTAAAGGGAAACTTGGGGAAAATATTTATGGCACATGTAACCAAAGGCTGGTTTTCTTAATTTACAAAGAGCTCTTGGAAGCCAGGTGAGGTGGCATACACCTGTAATCCCAGTAGCTGAGACAGGAGGATCACAGGCTTGAAGCCAGCCTCAACAACATAGCGAGGTCCCTCAGCAATGTACTGAGACCTTGTTTCAAAATAAGAAATAAGCCGGGCGTGGTGGCACACGCTTGTAATCCCAGTACTTTGGGAGGTGGAGACCAGAGGATCCGGGTTCACGGCCAGCCTCAGCTCTCTCTCTCTCTCTCTCTCTCTCTCTCTCTCTTTTCCTGTCTCTCTCTCTCTTTCTCTACCTAGTGAGGCCCTCCACAACTTCGTGAGACCCGGTTTCAAAATAAAGTATAAAAAAATAGGGCCGGGGGTGTAGTGCAGAGGTAGAATGCCCCTGGGTTCAATCCCCGGTACAAAAAAAAAAAAAAAAAAAAAAGAAAGAAAGAAAATATGGCTGGGGGTGTAGCTTGAAGGTTGAATGCCTCTGGGTTCAACTTCCAATACCAAAAAAACAAAAACAAAAAGCAAACAAAAAAAAAAAACCAAAGAGCTCTTGGAGATGTCTCCCCAAGTGGGAAAATCAACATGGGATATAAACAGGCAATTCAGAGGCTTAAATCCAGTTAAAGATATTTGAATATAATCATAATTTTAAATACTGTTTGAAACCATAATATGATAGTATTTCTCACGTATTGGGCCGGATACAATTCTTAAGATTGATATCTAGTCTTGGAGAGAGTAGGAAAAGGGACTTTAACGGACTTCGGTTCAGAAGGTAAATGGTGCAAATTTCCAAAGGACATGTACAAATTTATACCTTTACCAGGAACATGTGAGAAGGGATGTGGGTGTTTTTTAAATAACAAGATATGATCAGATCTGCATTTAAAGAAGTATGTCTGGCTTCATGTCTGGGCCCACCTGGTTGGGGTTATGGTAGTCCAGGTGCAGATGTTAAGGGAGGGCCCAGTGAAAGCTGGAGGTGTAATGGGGCCTGCTTCTGACCCTGGCAGCTGACAGATGGCCTGTTTCAAAGTTGACATTTTTCCTCCTTTGTCCTTCCCCTTTCCTTTACCCCCCTCTTATAAAATAACATGTTCTTATCTGTCTACTGACAGAAAGGGGACCTGGCACCTGTGGATTTGTATAAGAACGGACTCAAGGAATACTTAAACATGAACCATGTCCCTTGTGATAAACACAACAACATGACCCTGGCCGGCGGATCTGAATAAGAACTGACTCAAAGAAGACTGAAACTTGAATTACATCCCTTCTGATAAGACATCAGCATGATCCTGAAGAGCTAACTCTTTAGAGGACTTGATTCCTCTGTTAAGGGAGAATCCAGGGCTTGTTCCTGAACCTAAGTTCACTGGTTTCTCCAATTTACTAGCAAATCGATAAATTTCTTTTTCCTTCTTTCCAAAGGCTTGTCCTAATTATTTGATTTGGCAAATTGGGGCAGCTACTAGGATTCAGTAACAGAGGGAGGGTTTAGCCTCCAGACAACCAGGAAAGAAGCAAGGCCAATATGGGTCTTAAAATCACCATGCACAAATCCCCGTCTGTATCACACTTGTGCTTCACACATCACACGTTGTCTGCTGAGTTTGTTTGGAGATTGCTGCAGTATCAGAGGACCCTTGAGGACGTTTTCTGTTTACATAAAATTACATGATACAGAAATATGTACGTAGATATTAAAGTAGGAGGAAGCATCAAAATGCTCAGACACTTCTTACATCTAAGCTTTGATTCTGTACAACAAAACACTTTCCTTACTCCATTTCTGATTGCAAAAAACGAGCCACACTCACTTTCCTACTTCTAATTGTCATGCTGATTCTGCCACATTCTAGAAAGCTTTAATGTCTTTTTGATAGTTCATACTGCTTCAGAATAAATTTCCCTCAAGACCATTTTAGGGTCTAAAAATAGCAGCTACTGCACTAGAGTTGCTTCTCATTTGAGTAAGAAATATAATTTTTATAAATCATTTTAAATTGTCCATTTACGACTAACTAGAACTTAAATGTCTATTTTAAAGTCGTTAAAGCTCGCCTTTTAAATCCAAATACACAAAGTTTATTGATCTAAACCCTGATGCTCAGATATATTAACTCTAATTATCTACCATGGCAACAATTTACTCAACCAACGAGGATACCAAGAAGGAGGAGGAGAAGGTAGCTTATTTCGTAGTTTTGCCTGATTTGGTTTATCCTTCATGTCTATGGAAATTTGTTTAGAAACTAAAAAATCAAGGTTGTTAAGGCAGAAACATGCAATTATTATTTTGTCAGGATATATCTTAGTATTCTTCCTATCCATCTCTTATATATCTGCCTAAATTGGTCTCCACCCATGTTATCCTTTCATAAACACTGGAATCAACTAGTTTCACAGCTAGCTCTCTTATTCTTGCCTTGCCCCAGCTACTACAGAATCTGCTGCACATACTTAATACCCAGACCCACTGACTGCCTGGCAAGCCCACCAGGATTAACTGAGCAAAAGGAATGGTTGTTCATAGACTATGTAAATGGTCCTGCCAAATGCCAGACATGATGGAGCTCGTTGGAATGTTGCTGTTTTCCTTCCCTTAGCCAGAATGTCCATGACAAAAGGTGGGACCCAAAAAACAACACACTTGGCCAAAATTCTAGCAGTCATCTTAGCACTAGATGTCCTAGTCAACAAATGATCCCAGCTTCACATTTATTATAAGCTATTGAATTATTACCTAAAAATTGTTCTCTCTAAGGTAAAAACAAAGTAAGCTGGGCATGGTGGTGCACACCTCCAAGTACTGTAATCAGTACATGGGAGGCTGAGACAGGAGAATCACAGGTTTGCAGCCAGTCTCAGAAACTTAGTGAGGCCCTCTGCAACTTAGTGAGAGCCTGTTTCAAAATAAAATAGGGCTGGGTGTATAACTCAAAAGTAGAATGCCACGCCGGGCGTGGTGGCGCATGCTTGTAATCCCAGTACTTTGGGAGGCGGAGACCGGAGGATCTGGGTTCGAGGCCAGCCTCAGCTCTCTCTCTCTCTCTCTCTCTCTCTCTCTTTCTCTCTCTCTCTCTCTCTCTCTCTCTCTTTCTCTCTCTCTACCTAGTGAGGCCCTCCGCAACTTCGTGAGACCCGGTTTCAAAATAAAGTATAAAAAAATAGGACCGGGGGTGTAGCGCGGAGGTAGAACACCCCTGGGTTCAATCCCCGGTACCGCAAAAAAAAAAACAAAAGAAATCTAAAAGTAGAATGCCCCTGGGTTCAATCCCCAGTACCACCACCAAAAAAAAAAACTTGCCTCACAAACATGCAAAAATAAATCAAAATCACACACATCTCCACATACACTAAGGCCACAATAAAAGACCTTGCCAAGACAGTCCTTATTCCCTTCATAATTACAGACATCACTGATAGTAAGCAAGACACACATTTACTTCTTAAAAGACACAATGCTGAGCTCTTGAAAATGACATTCACTCGAGCTTTCATGTGCCTAATAGTCCCTGATAACCAGTTTAGCTGAGAAACATAATGGCCCCCTCAATCGACTCCTTTCAAATTCCAGGTCAACAAATCTCTAAATAAATTTCCAATTTGCCCCAGGTCTCAACTTGCTCTTATAAATGTTTTATCTCACCCCCATCTTAGAAGGCTAGAGGTCAGATAGAGGGCACATGCTGTCCTGAGATTCATTAACCACACATTGTCCCCCAGGCCAGGCAGCTGCTCTCTAGAGACAGAATCCACCTGAACCCAAACTTCCACCCAAAACAGGGTGCACCTGCACACCATTCTCTTAGCTCTTGGTCTCATTACTACTGGCTTGGATGCTTCCATTTGTTTCTGTTTGGGGGTTCAAATCCTCCAGTAAGCCATCGATTTGATTAAACATGGAAAATGCTGAGGCCACATCAGCTCAGGGGTACACAAGTTGGAGAGCAGAGAAACACTTCTTGTTACATTGCATGATGGAATGCTGACATTCCCAAAGAGATTTGTTTGTTTGTTTGTTTGTTTAACTTCATATAGAATATTGCTTATCATTAGCAGAACTTTTGAGACCTAAGTGAACTCAACTCCGTATTCCAGAGAAGTGGAGAGCATAACTTTATTCACAATAGTGCTTTATATTCAATGGCCAGACTGGTTTTTAACTGTGATTTTCTGAACTAACTGTGTCCTTGGGAATTAAAAGGGAAATTCGCAGGCTTTTAGAAGAAGCCTCCCACTGGCTTCTAATGTCTGTTCAGAGAGATAAAAAATTGTGAGGCATATTTTCTCATAAAACATCCAATATTGTCAGACTATGATTTTTATGAGATCACTTCAGTGGGCTTTAGGATGCAGAACTCTCAAATCTTAAACAGAAATATTACTCCAGCCCATCCCCACATTCACATTAATGTTGCTTCTATCTTGCCTCTGAATGCTCCAGAAGCCCCATTGTTTGGGAAAAAAATTAAAGAACCTCACTCTCTCTGTGCATAATGCTTGTGGAGAATTTAAAACGTCTCAGTGGAGAGCTGAAGACAAGGAGTTACCCAGTATCATGACAATCAGAAATGTCAGATCGCAAATTTTTATTGAGTAGGGTTCTATCCCAGGGATTTTTATCTACTATTAACATCTCAGGATGTTCCCAGAGTCTTAAAATTATGTATAATTTCTCTGTTTTGTACTTTTACATTTATATCCATGAACCTACATGTCTGTCAGTAGATGAATGAATAAAGAAAATGTGTATACACACAATGGAGTCTTAACCACAAAGAAGAACAAAATTAGGTCATCTGCAGAAAAAAAAGAACTAGAGTACATTATACTAAATGAAATGAGCCAGTCTCGGAAAGTTCAGGGTCGTATGTTTTCTCTCTGTAAAAACTAGACAAAAAATAGGAAACAAAGTAGACTTCGTGATGATAAGGAGAGAGACCAGTAGAATAGTGGAAGGGAATCAAGGGAGGGAGGAGAGAAGGGAAAAAGGAGACTTGAGGAAGGAAAGAAACAGACCAAATAATAGTATAAAATTATGTCCATATGAAAAGGTATCACTGACAACTTTACTATGTACAGGGAGGGAAGGGGAGTAGACTCAAGATGGGGTTAGGAGAGAAACACACCAAGAGATATTGTGTACTCATATGAATATATCACTTGAATCTCGCTATGATATATAATTATATTGCACCAATAAAAGTTCAGAAAATAAAAGTAAATAAAAGATGCAGCCACGGGCCTCTGCTGCCTGTCCCAGGAGCACACGTCCATGTATCACCCTGCATCCCTTTGCTCCTGCTCATCATTTAAAACAATCAAGTTTCATTCTCGGTCATCTTTCCTACTTTGATTATAAACAGGTTGTGAATGCAGTAAAGATATTCCTGAGCATGAAGGGGGAAAATCTAATCTGCATAATGATGGGAGAAGCACCATCCCATTAAAAGGCACCCGCACTTCTATTTTCGGGAAGATTCATTTGGGGTTTGGGGACTGGTGAGGAGGGAGGCCCCCCACACGATGTCACAAGAAAGTCTTCTGACCCAAATCTAAGGTCACATGTTTCTAGTTCTCTGAGAATATAAACTATAAAATAACATTAATGAGCCACGCAGATGGGCCAGAATGCTAGTCACGAAATCACCCTTTGCCATCTCGATAGAAATGCAGACAGAGGCAGTATCGCCAGCAGCAGGATGAAAGCGACAGCTATGACAGAAGTCGTCCCTGCTAGCTGTGGCCACGCTGGGGGAGCAGATTGCAGCCAAAGAGATGAAAGACCCCTCACAAGGGAGCACGAGCCACCTGAGACTCCGCCTCGCCCATGGAAAACAGCAGGGACCCCTGAGGACCCCCATGAGTCTACTTGAGATGAGACATTCCATTGCCCCAGTCCTTCTAGAATGTTCCGGGGTATTGAGAGGATATGTCTTACGCACCATTTTCTAGTAATAGTAAGACCAACAATAATACCTCGGATATGAGAGTAACTAACACACTGTGTGCCAGGCCCCGTTGTACGGACTTCACATGTATATTAACTCATCCTTATGACTACCCTCCTTTCCCCTGGATCTCCCAAAACCACCATTAGCCACTACCAACCTCTCGAGACCAGAAGAGCAGTGAGGATGGGGAGACAGACACCAATCCTGGAGAGCAAGCCAGTGGACTGAATCTACTCTTCTGATAAATCTTGAAAACTGATAAGAAAACTATTTTTCTTTCATTCTTCTCTCTTTATCCTAAATAAAGAAATAGCGTTCATTTGGGAATGGCATTAATGAATCCCAGTAGGAAGCAAATTGAGTGAAAGAGTAGTGCCAGGCAGTTAACAATTTATAGGGTACACACTCTATGGATCTGTGGTTTTCCAGGACAGTGGGGTTACATGAGGTTCATAAAATAATGCACAAAAAATATGCTTTAGGATTGTAGGTAGAGTTGTCAGTGGAAGCTGACAACTGCATGTAATACTGTCTTAGAAAAAAAATTTCTTTTTGCTCCACAATATGATAAAAATGGGTCTCCCTCTTGAACTTTGTACTAATCCCAGTATAGACCTGACAGCCCTTGGTGGAGGTTGCCCCGCGGTAACAAGCCACTTCAGCAAGGCAAGCCCTTCAGAGTGTAGCCAGTTTCGCTCTGACCAGCACTTCCTGTTCCAGGGATTGATGGGGCAGCGGCTGCCCCTCTTGCCCTACCCACGCTGGCGATTGGTGGGTCCTGGGATGGATTCGGACTCTATAAGACCCAATTTATGCATTTTTAACAGCACTTGACAGAGGCAGCAGGAAGCAGCACACAGCAAAGCAGACCACGTAAGCAAGCTGTGGAGCCTTGCTACCTAGCCACCCAGGCAACCCAGTTAGTAAACCAGCCTCAATCTAAAGACATTCTGTCGAGCCCCTCCGAATGGTGACCACACACCCTGTCACTGTGCCAGTTGCTGTATTTTCTTCTACTTTGGTTCTGAGAGAAGCATTTCTCAGAACAGTGGCTATAAATTCTAGTCCTGCCTGTTGGGGGTCCAGGGGAGGTGGTTACAAACATCACAGTGTCCCTAACAACAAAGTCTTCAACCTGCGACCCGGAGTTTGTTGTTTACAGTGGCAGACCCCCAGTAGCTCTAGTCTGACCTGAGTCCAGTTTATTCCTAGGAAGATAGTCAGTCCCTAGGAGAGCCCTGCCGGGAGGAGAGTAGGGTTCAGGTGTGTGGACAGGTGAGATACAGAGGAGGCGGCACAGGGCACAGCAAAGCATGTGAAATAGCAGAAGCACTGCACTGTTCGCAGACCCAGCAGAGAAGAGCGGCATCCACCAGACCCGGTGACAAGCCCAGAGACAGCAGCGTACTCAAGCAGAGGTGGGGTGAGGGGACCTATAACGTGGTTACCCACAATCCCTTATCTGTATGGAGTAAATAGTCTCTGGGGAAATGCAGAGTCACTAAATCCTGCTTCAAGGTTTGTTGGGGCCATGACAGAGGCAGAGACAGCCACCATCAGGCTACATATCTAATGTGTCATAGAAGTGCTGAGCAAGGAAGCATGGAGGCTTGAACTGTGAAGTAAGAGTAGCAGTTTTACCGATGAGATAAATGGCAGTGGACACCTGGCAGAAGTTCCAATATTTGTCTATTCCCAGAGACCTTCCAGAAATTACTTAATTTTTTTCTTTCTTTTTTTTTTTTTTTTTTTGTGTGTGTATGTGTGGTTCTGGGAATTGAGTCCCAGGGTATTCTACTTCTGAGCTACACCCCCAGTCCTTTTTATTTCTTATTTGGAAACAGGCTCTTACTACTTGCTGAGGCTGGCTTTGAACCTGTGATCCTCCTGTCTCAGCCACCCAAGTACTGGAATTACAGACATGCACCACCATGCCGGGCCTCAGAAAAATGACTCAATTTAATGGAATATCTATTACAGATTTCAGGTCCTGTGTCCAGCTGGAATGGCAAAAATTCAGAGGGGAGTTGCAAATGGACCTTTCAGTATCTCTTAAATCACTCTATACTTAGATGACAAATAAATAAAGGGGGGTTAGTAAGAGAAACTCCTTTAGATCAGCCATATATTTAGGGGATACTTACCAGAGATGAATAAAAATAGGTCCCAGTTTCAAGAACCTAGTATTATATATCCATCATATTTCATTTTGTTTTATCCTCATAAAAGAGTATTGCTGCTAAATAGCTACTTAAAAGCTCTCCAATGTGACCACATTACTCTGCTCCAAAACAGGCCAATCCCTTCACTAAATTGTAACTTAGCTCTTTTGAGCTCTGAAGACCTGTGACCCAGTCACCATCTGAACGGTTTGTACGCCCGGTTTGTGTGATTACAGTAATCGCATTTACCATAAAATAGGTACATCCTATCAAAGCTTATTTAATTCTGAATCACATTCCGGCCATTTTACATCCCTTCCAGAAGAGAGGAAATATTGCAATTCCCTTCAGCTCAGCAATGGAGATAATGAATTAAATCAGAATAGCGAGCAAGGTAGAAAAGGCAGTGTGAAGGAGCTCTCATTTAAAATGGAAATGAGATGTTAAGCCGAGGACAAGGGGAGGAGAATTCGCTCAAAAGAAAACATTTGAGTTATGATCGCTCCAATGTGGTACCATAACGACAAACTTCTAACCCATGATTAATTTAAACCAGTCACAGGAGTCAATCTGCCAGTTATGTCAAAATGACTCGGCCTGAACAATGAATTCCGAAAATAGTTCCCCACAGATGCGAAGGCAAGTGGGGGAGAAGGAGGAGAAGAGGGGAGAGGGAGGAGAGACGGTTGAGGGAAAGGTGGGTCCTAGCTGTGACGATTGCAGGATTCCGTTCACAGACCAGTTCACAGGCTTGACTTAGCACCACGAACACGTCAATGCAGGCTCAATTCAATCTGTTTCATAATCTAAGTATGTCTAACTCCCAGTAAAATATTGCCTGTTCAGACTGCGAACCAATAATTCATAAAAGCAAAATTGGAAGTCATCTATCTATATGGTACAGTTTTAAAGACACTGGAAGGTCCATTTGCCCCCAAATTTTTGCCCTGCCAGCAGCTTGACATAGAGCCTGAAATCCTCATGATTATAACCCTTCCATTAAATTATATCATCCCCTGGAAGGCTCCTGGAAAAACACGAATACTGGTCCTTCTGCTTGGTACCTACAGCCAAGCCACCTTGCTGCCTATCTGTCCAGACATCCTTCTACTGAGCATGGCTGAAGTTTTCCCAGTTGCCTGGGCAACTGAGGATTTGTAAAGCCTACAGATTCCGGCGGGTCTGCAAATGATCAAACCAAGTTAAGATGCATATTATTAAATAGGTGGTCCTTTAAAGATATAAGTTAAAAAGCCAGGTGCTGTGGTGCAGGCATGCAGTTCCCGTTACTTAGGAGACTTAGGCGAGAGGATCACTTGAATCTGGGAGTTCAAGGCCAGTCTAGGCACAGACAGAGACCTTGTCTCTAATAAATACATACATACATCAATAAAATAAAGATATTAGTAAAGAAAGTTCTGCATCCTCCTAGCTCTTTTAAAAATTAGAAAAAAAAGACTACTCATGAATAATCTAGTCTTACAGCATCAAAAATGAAGGTGTGTGTGAAGGCCCCTGGGTTCAACCCCCAGTACCACAAAAAAAATTTTTTTGATGTGAGTCTTTTAAGGCTATGTTTTTAAACATAGTTTTTCAACTCTTGTTTGCTTTGCGTTAAAATTCCTTAGAGGTTCATGCAATATTTTCTAAACTAGCAAAGAAATATCATCTTACATTTTGTCTTGGCAAACACTGGTGTTCTAGAAATGTCTGGTTCTTTGCACGTCACAGTTCATATTTTATTTATTTATCAATTTATTGTGGTACTGGGGATGGAACCCAGGGGCATTCTACCTCTGAGCTGTACCTACAGCCCTTTTTAAAAATTTTTTATCTACTTATTTATTTATTTTTTGTGGAACTAGGAATTGAATGCGGGAGCATTCTACCTCTGAGCTATACCTCCAGCCCTTTTTATTTTTTATTTTGAAACAGGGTCTCACTAATTTGCTGAGGGTCCCACTAAGTTACTGAGGCTGGCCTCGAACCTGCAATCTTCCTGTCTTGGCCTCCCAAGTACTGGGATTACAGGCCTGCACCATGGCCCCCAGCATCACAGTTTATATTTGAAAAGTCAGCTTCTACCTGAGATAATCAGTGTCTTCTCAGTGAAAGCACTGCATAGTAATTATGTGCCATTTGCATCTACAGGTTCATTCATTATTAACAACTTTATGAATTTATATTATCGATCAGCATCTTTCTGGAGCCAGGGAATTTTTTAAAAATTACATGCTAAATCATTAGCTTAAAGATGTCTTTGGGTGATTCTTTTGTGTGTGTGTGTGTGTGTGTGTGTGTGTGTGTGCGCGTGTGTGTGTGTGGATGTGGTGCTGGGGATTGAACCCAGGGGCATTCTACCTCCACTACCTCCAAACTACCCCCCTAGCCCTTTTTTAATCTTTTATTTGGAAACAGGGTCTCACTAAGCTGCTGAGGCTGAACTCAAACCTGTGATCCTCCTGTCTCAGCCTCCCAAGTACTAAAATTACAGGCATGTGCCACCACACCCAGATGTTCTTGATAAGTGGTAACACATGGTGTCATGGAAACATTGAACTGAGACCCAAAGACTGGGCATGCTAGACTGTATGCCACCCAGATCTCCTCTTGAGAATGAGTACAATCAGCCCTCCATAACCATGGGTTCCACTTACATGGATTCAACCAACTGAGAATTGAAAATATTCAGGAAAAAATTGTGCCTGTATCAAACACATGGACTTTTCTTTTGCTATGATCCCCTAATAATACAGCATAACAACTATTTACCTAGCATTTACATTGTATCAGGTATAATAAGTAATCTAGAGATGATTCAAAGCATGCGGGAGGATTGTGCAGGTCGTATGAAAGTCCTATGTCATTTTTCATAAGGTTCACCCCAGCTTTAGAGCTTCCAGGCTACGGCTGCACCACAGCTCAGCTTCCCTCTGCTAATCCTGCTTTCCTCACTCCCAAGAGCAAGCCCTAATAAATCATGTGCAACAGAATCGCCATCTCAGAGTCTGTTTCCATGGAAACCAGACCTGCATCATCTCTACTCTCAACTAGGGATGCGACTATAGAAAAGTCACTTAACCACAGCTCCCTCTGTAATTGAAGAAATCTTACGAGGCTTGGGGCCACTAGAAATCTCCAGTGCCATGCCGAACAATGCCCAGCAGTGGCAGAGACCTGCCCTTTGGCTTCATTTTCTGTGGCCAACTTCATAGATTTTGCAACCCATCCATTTAGATGACAAAGGGGGGGAGGGGAAATTTGGTATCACTACCAGACTCATCGATTCCAAAGGAGCTTAGAGCGTTTCACTGGATAGGAAATGTCCCAGGATAGGGATAGCTCAGGGTAATCAACTCATACCAGCTTACTCAGGGCCTCCGTGGTTGTAGCACTAAAAGCCCCATGTCCCAGGAGGCTTTTCAGTCCCAGACAAACCTGGATGGCTGGTCACCCTAGTGTGGTTTCCTATGTCCCCCGGGCTTGCACAATTAGCCATTAGCTGAGGAACCCTGGCTGCCTGCCTGGATCATGGGGCAGAATACAGGTCCCACCCACAAGACTAGGTCAGATCTCCTGCTGGACAATTCCATAGCCCTCTGTTTTTCCTTTGTAAGACTCATCACTATAATTATTAGTTACATAATTATTTGTTTAACTGTTGTCTCCTCAACTAGAATGCAAGTGTCAAATGAACCTATGTGCCTTGTTTATGGTGTATCTTTAGTAGAGAGCCTGGAACACAGCCAATGAACAGTAAAGATGTGTAGTAAAAAAGGAGAAGAGAAACGAAGCATAAAGTGGGACCCACTCAGAGGAAGAAAGACTAAGAAGAGGATAAAGTACAGGTTATTCAGAATCAAAGTAGATATATAAAGAATGGAAGACTTAATCCCAGTACTTGGGAGGCTGAGACAAGAGGATTGCAGCTCCAAAACCAGTCTCAGAAACTTAGTGAGGCCCTCAGCAACTTAGTGAGAGCCTGTTCCAAAATAAAAAATAAAATAGGACTTGGGGTGTAGCTTGGATGTAGAATGTCCCTGGGTTCAATCCCCAGTACCACACACACACACACACACACACACACACACACACACGCACACACACACTGGAGGACTGTGTATGTGTATATTCAACACTATGCCACGTTTCCATTTTCTTGTGTATCACTGTGGCGCTGAATTATTGTTAAGCTTTTGGTTAATTTTGACATCTAGATTTGACACATATTTATAATTTTCTGTATATCAATCACACTGTGACTGGAATATAGTGGGCCCTCAATTTTATTTAAAGTGTTGTTTGAATGAATGCACCATGTTACCACATCAGGGAACTTACGTGAAGGAAATTTTAAATTCTTAGGATCATAGCACTTTACCCTAGCACAGATTTGCTCAAATTTCCTCTTATTCTGTATATCAAGGTAACTGCATACCACGTCCTGGTTCCCTTAAAGTAGTAGTACCTACGATTTCTATTTATTTCCCCACTGCCTACTGCTAATGAATACAGTCCTTTCATATCACAGGAAGATACACTGAAATTCTCTTCTTGCATATCCTCACGACCATTCTGGAAACCTTTTTAGTATAACTCTCCACCCACATAACAGCTTTTTTATCTTGTTGTTGCTTAAACTGAAAGTGGCCTAAATTGAACCATGCTTAAAAAAATATAGCAATTCTGTGCTCTGTGAAGTTACTTATCAATAAATGTTACCCATTTTCAACGACAAGTAATGGAAACAGAATTCATATTGACAACACTATCCTTTTAGATTCTGGTAAAATGATAATTGATTTGGGTATATGAAAATGCACTTTCTCAGTATGAGATACCAGAATTGATTTCTATCTTTTTCTCTCTTCTTATAAGTGACTTTTACCCTTAAACCATCTAGAGCTCTCTAGAAACGAAACAGCTTCATTTGTCAAACTGAAAGATTGTCTTTTATCTCATCAATCTATTTCATAACAACCATAAAATATTTATAAAATTTCATTGATGAGTTCACTGCCATAGCTTATAATATAAGCCATATGAACCAAATGATATAAATAACTAAACAAGATGGATGATAAATACATTGTTGGTAGATTAAACAGTCCTAGGCCTTTCTGTCCACGGCTGACTTCAAGGCAAAACTGCCAAGCTTTCAGCTTCCTTCCTCCTCTGTCAGGGATCCCTGGCTGAGGTTTAAAGCTCCTACGAATATGCATGTGGAGAAAAAGATGCTCTAAAGCATCGAAACATGAAGAGTAGACCACTATGAATCTGGGAATTGGGGCAGTCCTTTCAAGAGACCCATGAGATTAAAAAATCAACTTCAAGCCAGGAGTGGTGGCGCACGCTTGTAATCCCAGTACTTGGGAGGCGGATACTGGAGGATCCGGGTTCGCAGCCAGCCTCAGCTACTTAGTGAGGCCCTCCGCAACTTCGTGAGACCCGGTTTCAAAATAAAGGATAAAAAGCAGGTCTGGGGGTGTAGCTCGGAGGTAGAATGCCCCTGGGTTCAATCCCCAGTACCGCAAAAAAAAGTAAAATAAATAAATAAATAATCAACTTCAGCCAGGTGTGGTGGCGCACACCTGTGATGCCAGTACTTGGGAGGCTGAGACAGAAGGATCGTGGGGTTCAAGGACAGGCTTAGAAACTTAGCAAGGCCCTCAGCAACTTAGTGAGACCCTGTTTCAAAATAAAAAACTAAACAAAAGTGCTGAGACAATGCCCCTGGATTCAATCCCCAGTGCCAAACAAACAAAAAAATCAATTTTATAATATTACTAAGACATTATTTGGGGGTTTCCCCCACCCAACATATTAACATTACTATTGATAGTGCAGAGCAATAGTAAATAAAGCTACTGGTACTTAAATATATATTACTATAGCAGTACCAAACTGTGTTCGTGGTCATTATATTCTTTGCCCAAGTCACTTACTGGGTAAGGAAGTCACTTAATAATGCCCTTGATAAAGCACTAAAAATTATTGATCTTGTGAAATAATTAAATATAGGCTGTTGAGTACATTTGGTTTTTGTTGTTTTGTTTTGTTTTGTTTTGGGAAGTTCTAGGGATTGAACCAAGGTCCTATCACATGCTAAGCAAGCACTCCACCACTGAGCTACATCCCCAACACTTTTTATTTTATTTTGAGACAGGGTCTCTCTAAATTGCTCAGGCTGGCCTCTAACTTGCAATCCTCCTGTGTCCGCCTCCTGAGGAGCTGGGATTACAGGTGTGTGCCACCACACCGGGCTGAATACATATCTTTTCAATTTTCAGTAAGATGAAACAGAAAGTACAATACACATAAAGAAGACCGCAGGCTCCAGGAAGTGCGTCTGTGCAGCTGACGTACAGAAGGGACAAGCTGCCGTTTCATGTACCGCCATTGTATTGAAAGAACAACTGAAAGGCAAAGCATGCTCATGCAGATGTAGATAAATGACACTTTATTGAAAATGAACAAAGTGAGCCTTGAACTTCAAGGAGAACAACTGACAATATTGGTGCTAATGCTAAAATGCAAGCTTTCAAGAGAAAATTGATATTTTGGAAAACTCGTATCCAATACTATGAGCTTAACAGTTTACCGATACGTAAAGACTTGGTAGTGATATAAACAAGTGTGATTTTTATATTGTGTAATGAAATATGTCAGCATTTGAACGTCTGCATAACTCAATGAAGCAGTATTTTCCAAATGATCAATGCATAATGTTACAAAATCATGCATAGTGAAAGCGTCACTCATGCCAGGCATGGTGGCATATGCCTGTAATCTCGGTATCGGGAGGCTGAGACAGGAGGATCACAGGTTTAAGGTCAGTCTCAGCACCTTAGCGAGACCCTCAGAAACTGAGTGAGACCCTGTTTCAAAATGAAAAAATAAAATAAGGCTGGGGGTGTAGCTCAGAGGTACAATACCCCTGAGTTCAGCCTTCAGTACCTGCCGCCCCCAAAAAAGTCATTCATGTGCAAGATACATCAATAGATTTTAATATAACAAAGTATAAAAAGACCATTGGTATGGCTTTAGATCCCACACTGTAACTATCCTTTAAGAAAGTACAACTTGTCAAATTTTGGGTGTAATTTCAAAGAACTAATTCACAATTACCTGAAGAGGCTATTAAAATACTCCTCATTCATTCCAACTTATATCTCTCCGAGGCCAGATTTTCTTCATAATTCAATCAAAGCCTCGTTACAATAGATTGAGTACAGAAAGAGATATGAGAATCCAGCTGTCTTCTATTAAGTCAAACACTAAAAAGATTTGAAAAATGTAAATGTAAATGTAAATGTAAGGTAGTGCCACTTTTCTTGCTATTTTTTTATTTTTGAAAATACAGTTGCATTTCACCAAAATGTGCTATTTATATTAACATATAATGGGATTATTGCTTCTATTTTAATTAAATTAATAGATTAAGATCTTAAACTGAGTTTTAATTTCTAATACAATAAATACAGATAGGTATTATCCATATAAGCAAAAATTCTTTGGGACTCTTAATCATCTCTAAGAGTATAAAAAGGTTCTGAGTCCAAAGGCCTGAGGACCACTGACCAAGGTGCTAACATTTTGCTTAAGCAAGTTTGAGTTTGTTTTTCATCACTTATTAAAGTTAGAAATGATATAGGAGTTGAGTTCTAAGATTGGGTCATGGGAATGTAGGGATAAAGAATCAACATCAATATTCAAAGAACAAGATCAGCGAATACAGGAAGTAGGAACCAGACACAATCTGATAAGTCAGTCCTTCCTCACTCCCCCCACTTAAGGAGCCATAGAAATACTGAAGGCGCTTCAGACTTCCCACCAGATTTGGAATTGTGATTTATTCAAAATATTAAGAGGAAAGATGATTCAGATTCACAAGTGGGTGAATTTTTCCCCTGTAGAAATGTTTTTGTTTTATGGTACTGGGGATTGAACCCAGGGGCATTCTATCTGCGAGATACAACCCCCAGCCATTTTTTATATTTTATTTTAAAACAGGGTCTCACTAAGTTGCCTAGGATCTAAGTTGCTGAGGCTGGCCTTGAACTAGCAATCCTCCTGTTTCAGTCTCCCACGTGCTGGAATTAGAGGTGTGTACCACCACATCTAGCTCCCTATAGAAATTTGATCTTAAGAATTATACCCTAAGCCGGGTGTGGTGGGACACACTTGTAATCCCAGTACTTGGGAGGCTGAGACCGGAGGATCCGGGTTCGCGGCCAGCTTCAGCTACTTAGTGAGGCCCTCCGCAACTTTGTGACACCCGGTTTCAAAATAAAGTATAAAAAAATAGGGCCGGGGGTGTCGCTCGGAGATAAAACACCCCTGGGTTCAATCCCCGGTACCGCAAAAAAAAAAAAAAGAATTATACCCTAAGATATACGACTGACCAACAGGTATATGAAAACTACTAATCATTACTACTTATCAGGGAAATGCAAACTAAAACCACAACAAGATATCATCTCACCCCAGTAAGAATAGCCATTATCAAAAAGACAAAGGGTAGCAAATGTGGGTAGGGTGTGAAGCAAAGGGAGCACTTACACACTGCCCGTGGAAATGTAAAGCAGGACAAATCCCTTATGGAAAACAGTACAGTGACTCCACAAAAAATTAAAAGTAGCCGGGTGTGGTGGCACACGCTTGTAATCCCAGTACTTGGGAGGCTGAGACCGGAGGATCACACATTACACTCATAAATGGATACACAAAACGTAGTATATCCATCAATGGAATATTATTAGTCCATAAAAAGGAAATGAAGAACTGATTCATACTATGACATGGGTGAACCTTGAATACATGATGCGAGATGAAAGAAGCCAGACCAAAAAGCATATATTGTATGATTCTGTTTATGTGAAAATTTCAAAACTAGCAAAGCCACAGAGACATAAAGTAGATTGGTGATTGCTAGGGCCTGGGCTAAGGGAGAATGAGTGACTGCTACCGGGTATAATGTTTCTTCAGGAAGTGATAAAAAATATTCTGGTAGTGGTTGTGCAACTTGTGACTATACTAAAAATAAATTTTATACTTTAAAGGGGTGAATTTTATGTTACATGAATTGTATCTCAATCTAAAAATTACATAAGTTGGGCATGGTAGTACATGCCTGTAATCCCAGCTATCTGGAGAAACTGAGGCAGGAGGATCTCAAGTTCAAGGTCAACCTGGGCAACATGGAGAGAGACCCCATTTCGAAAATAAAATTACATAAGACAAATGTGATAGTTAATCTAAGTTGTCAACTTGACCTGATCATGACACACCCAAGATTATGTGATTTTGGGTGTGTAACAGCAGATTAAAGAGAAAGCCCTGCCCTGAATGTAGGCAGCAGGATTCTGATAGGTGCGGACTCAGATAAAGAGGGAGAAGCCGCGTAGAGTGTGTGCGACTCTTTCCGAGGAAAAACGCATCTGCTCTCGCCTGAGATCGTCGGCCGCCGGTTTCACTTTTCTCCGAAGAGCTTCTTGATCTTCTCGGCCTCCAGCTCTTGGAACTGAAACTCCACCATCGTTTCTCCGAAGAAGCTTCCTGATCTTCACGTCTTGGATTGGGACTGAATTAGTGATTGCTCCGATCCTAAGACTCCAGCTCTTAGACCGTTCGACCAGCTACTGGTTCCTCTGACTCTCCACGTGCAATCAGAACCTGGGACTACATTGCTTCAAACTGTAAGCCCATCTGATAAATCCCTTTTTTCAAATATACTCATTCTGTGTATTCTGTTAATCTAGAGAACCCTATCCAATACAACAAAGAAATAAAAACTTGGTGTATTAGTTTTCATGGCTGCTGTAACAACCAACCATAAACTTGCGGCTTAAAACCATGGTCATTTATTCTCTCACAGTCCTGCAGGCCAGAAGTCTGACATCCAGGTGTCAGTGGGGCTGCGTGGCCTCTGGACAGTCTAGGAGAGGAAGTGCTGTTTGCCCTCCTGTGTTCGTAGCGGCTGGCACCCCTTGGTCACAGCACTCAAATCTCTGCCTCTGCAGTCACATTGCTGGTGTGTGTGTGTGTGTGTGTGTGTGTGTGTGTGTGTGAGAGAGAGAGAGAGAGAGAGAGAGAGAGAGAAAGAGAAGAGAAAGAGAGATCTCAGCCCTTTCTATTTATTTTTTATTTTTTTAATTTTGAAACAGGATCTCGCTAAGTTGCTGAGGCTGGCCTCCAATCTTCCTGTCTCAGCCTCCCAAGTTACAGGCATGCACTACCATGCCCAGCTTCTGCCTCTCTTTCTAATAGGGACACTGTGGCAGAATTTAGGGCCCACCCAGATAATCTCATCTCAGTGTTCTTAACCTAATCATATCTGAAAAGACCCATTTTTTCCAGATAGGTAATGTTCACAGGTTATGTAGATTAGAAGGTAGACATAACCTTCGGAGTCGTTAACACCAACCACACCTGTGGTATGGCAGCCACAGATATGTGCCACTTGGATTATCGTTGAAGAAAGGACTTGCCAGCTAGCATTAAGATGCACAGGTAGCTGGCAGCCCCCACCTCCAGCATCTTTAGAGTATGCCACATCATTCAATCTGAAGCCATTTTTCCTGGGCAGCCCCAGGCCATTATCTGAGTGTAGCAGGTACGGAAGGAGCTAGTCATTTTCCCAACATGAGACCACTCTACCAGCAATCTTCCTGTCAGAGCTCCCCCCATTGTTTTGGCTCTTCCTACTTTATCCATCAGCCTTTTCTTTCTCCTTACCTACCCATTCCTATTCCTTCTTGCTTTCATATTTCACAGGGTTGCTCCTATAAATCTCTTAGGCTTGGCCCTCCCAGAGGATCCGAACTCAATCCGATGACACTGACAGTGGTCCAAGGCAGCAGGTGGCAAGACAGACTGTAGGGACTCAGATACTCACTCCCTGGCCTGAAATGATGATCTCCGTACCCTAGCTGCACAGATTGTCTTGGGCTTCCTCATGGTGGAGTCCTATTTGCTTGCAAGTGATCACGCAAGAGAATACTCTGGTAGAGGCAACTTTTCTGGCCAGTGTAATAATTCAGGTGTTTAGGGGTGAAAAACACATATGAGGACAATGGAATTGGCTGGTTATTGTGTGTGTGTGTGTGTGTGTGTGTGTTACTGTGGATTAAACCCAGGAGTGTTCTACCTCCAAGCTACACCCCTAGCCCTTTTTATTTTTTGTTTTTGAAACAAGGTCTCACTAAGTTGCTGAGAGTCTCATTATGTTGCTGAGGTTGGTCTTGAACCTGTGAGCCTCCCAAGTAATCCCAAGATTACAGGTGTACACCACCATGCCTGGATTGGCTGGTTATAATTAAATTGTATTGAGACCATACAAAGGGAAAACTGAAGGCAGTTAACAAACATTTAAAAACTAAGTATGAGCCGGGCGTGGTGGCGCACGCTTGTAATCCCAGTACTTTGGGAGGCGGAGACCGGAAGATCTGGGTTCGCGGCCAGCCTCAGCGTTCTCTCTCTCTCCCTGTTTCTCTCTCTCTCTCTCTCTCTGTCTCTCTACTTAGTGAGGCCCTCCGCAACTTCGTGAGACCCAGTTTCAAATAATAAAGTATAAAAAATAGGGCCGGGGGTGTAGCGCAGAGGTAGAACGCTCCTGGGTTCAATCCCCGGTACTGCAAAAAAACAACAACAACAACAACAACAAAAAACTAAGTATGAGAGTCAAAGGACCTCCCTGGCAATGAAGAAATGGGACTCGATCTCTCAGAGTGAGAGAACAGACACAGCTGTGGAGCAATTCAGGGTTGCCAAACCTCAGGGACTCAGCCAAGGCAAGTCTGTGGGATAGGGATGCACCTTCAAGGACTTTGGCTCTCAAAGGTGGGGGGGGCTTTGGTCACCTACCACTCCCTATAAGAGTTAGTTCATGAGGCCTGAATTTGAGTAAGCACTTCCCCTAAGCAAAAAAAAAAAAAAAAATTCTGCCGAACTTGGTGGCTCATGCTTGTAATCCCAGTACTTGGGAGGCTGAGAGAGGAGGATCGCAGGTTCACGGACAGCCTCAGCTACTTAGTGAGGCGCTCTGCAACTTAGTGAGACTCTGTTTCAAAATAAAGAATAAAAAAATAGAGCTGGGGGCGTAGCTCAGAGGTAGAATGCCTCAAGATTCAATCTCCAGTACCACCAAAAAAAAAAAAGGTTTTGCAAAGACCTCTTCCCCGCAACATAATGGATCCCCACTTTGAAGTTACCCCCACTTCTCAACTGGCTGCCCAGTCAACAGCTAGACCTAAATGCCAGCGTAAAACAACTGGGCATATTCTGGAAATAAGAGAGATTACATCCTCAAGGAGCTGTAAGGATTAGCTAGGCTGTGCAAACAGGAGCCAGGAGATTGGATGTGGGGTATGTTTGATTAACTCCTGCACAAACATAGGTTTACTTACTTAAAGACGTTCTCTCAGAACACGGGATTTAACACCCTGGTGAGGACCCAAAGGGATAGGATAAACTCACTGGTAGAGTGGCTTTGAAAACCTGAAGAAAGAGACAGCCTATACTGAGTGAACTTGAAACACATGAGTTGCCAAGGGAGGCAGTGGAGAAAATAGCTAGAAGATCCAGGGAATTGGGCATGCTGGGATGTTTATATTATGTGGGGTCAGAAGACCAATCAAAGGATTGTGCTCCTCAGGAGAACCTAAAGGACACCCTATCATGGAAGGCCATCAGAAATGCAGTGGTGAGAGGGGCACCAATATCACTAGGAATTCAGTGGTGGTCCTCCTCCGCAGGTCAGGGCTGACAGCAGGAGAGGCAACCACAGTGAGTAGCCCATTAATAGCAATACTGATGAGTCCCTGAAGCACTAGAGACCAGATAGTAATAATACATAACTGCCCAGCAGAAATCCCTCATAAGATGAAGGTACATCCAGACACAAGCCCAAGTAGGACCAGACGGCACGGCAAGCTGCATGAAGAAGTGGTCCAGACTCCCATTTCAGTGCTGCTCCTCTGCTTGCACCCACTGCTCACATGGAGAGGCCCATAAGGCCAGCCAAAGCAATGGACAAAGCCTGAACTTGTTTACAAATGGGTGGCTCTGTGTGTGGGTAAGAGCGGAAAATAAATGGAGACTGCATTACAGCTCCATTCAGGGACAACCTTGAAAGTAGAGGAGAGACAAAAAACCATTCCAATGGCAGGAGCTTCAACCAGTACGCTTGATCACTGGCTTTGTGTAGAAGGAGAAGTGGTCCAAGGTGAGAACATGTACAGAAGCATGGGCAGTAATGAATGACCTGGTAGGCTGGTCAAGGGTCAAGAAGGAAAATTCTGGGAGACTGACATAAGGAGTCATGGAGTAGAGGCAAGCAGATAAACATAAGGGAACGGGCATTGCTATGGTTTAGACATGGAATGTTCCCTGGAAGAGCTCATGTATGGATGTTCAGAGGTGATACAATTCAATCATGAGGGTTCTCATCTCATCAGCGGATAAATCCATTGATAGATTAATGGATTCATTGGATGGTAACATAGGTGTGGCACAGCCAGTTGACATTAGCAATCCATCACTTGAGGACCAGAAAAATGGGCATACAAATGGAGTACTCACCATGGCAGAGATGGGGGCAACATATGGGTAGGTCACTAGGGTATGGCCTTGGGGACTATATATGTCCATGGGCCCCCTTCTCACTCTCTGCTTCATGCTGCCAAGCCCTGAGCTCCACAAATGTGAAATGGCCGTAACATGGACTAAAACCTCCCAAACTGTGAGCAGATAAGTCTTTCTCCCTCTAAGTTGTGATCGTCAGGTATTCTGAGTCGCGGCAGTGAGAATGCTGACCGAAACAAGCATGAAGTATAAATTTTTGTACCACACATTAATGTCCACTACCACAGAAGAGGCAACAAACAGCCAAGTAGATAGAATGGCACAACCAGTTGACAGTAGCAATCCATCACTGAGGACCAGAAAAATGGGCATATGAAGGGAGTACTCACCATGGTAGAGATGAAGGCAACCTATGGGGCCATGGTGCATGGACTTTTACTTAACCTGCTGACAATAGACAGCAAAGTTGAGCTGGTGATATACTATTCCTCAAGAGGATCGATCATTTAGTGGCAAGTTGGCTACGCTGGATCCCTTAATGTCATGGAACGGCCGGTGATTTATTCTCTCAGGAATAGTAAGGACTTGTATTTCCCACCTACAATGTTCCTGACAACAGCATGGTCTAGGGGCTTAGAATAGCTAATCACACACAACATAGCATCCAATCTACCTCACAGCAAAGGAAGTAGTGGGTCCAAGACCATGGTGTCCTCTGGTCATATCCTACACAAAACCTTCAAAAAGCAACCAGCCTTCTAGAGCCGACTGAATGTGAAATGGCTGCTAGGTACACACGTTGAGGCAACACTCTGTCATGAACCCTAGAGAAGCTGCAGATTCATCCACTTCTCCATGTGTATGGCACAGGAGAGATGCACCTCTTGGATCTCCCTTCAAGATGAACTTGCCATTTAGCAGCCAGGAGAGCAGTTATCTGACAATCTCCAGATGCAGTACCTTTGGGATCCACAAAGTGTTTGAGCTGAGCCCATAATCCTACTAGATACCCCTCAGCCAGTAACTGATCCCTTGCTGTTAATATGAAACTCCTCAGTGAGTAAGCTTTACACTAGAGCTCCCTTGAGGCCTAGTGGAGACTTTCTCAGACTGGGACTGGTATGCGACTCTTCCCACTCAACCTTCTATCCTTCCCACTCTCCTCTCATAGATGTCAAACCTACACTGCATCTGAAGACTCTCTGCCTACCTTTTCCCCCCTTTTTCTTTATGTTCACAGGCAGTTTTGACAGATATCTTTCATAACACATCCCCTGCATTACTAACTTCATCCCAGGGCCTGCTTCCTGCAGGACCTAAACTGACACATGTGATGATTATATTTTTCTTAACCAACCAATATAATAAAAGTAACAGATTTCTGACCTCACCACTACCCCACCCTGCAATTTAAGTGCTCATTAATGATCTCAATTTGTACTGTTAAATACAACACCTATAGAAAGCCTAGAGTCATTAATTCATTCAACAGTTATTTATTGAGTACCTACTCTATTCTAGATACTCTGTGGGCACTTGGAATATAGCAGTAAATAAAACAGAATGGGACAGATAGACAATAAAAAAGAAAAATATACCAGAAAAAATGCCTATCTGTACTCTATTTTTTTTTCCTCAATGAAACTTCCCTTCACAATATGTCAGTACAACCTTTGGCTTCAGGTTAGTATGGACATATATAAATGTGAATTCTATGCTGCCTTCTTTTGGTAAAACTAAAATGGCAAATTATTTGAGAGGATTTTTCAATGAAATTCAGTGAAAGAAGAAAAAAAAGATCCTCTTCTGCACAAGAACCCAAAAGCTGTGTGGTGGTTGGCAAGAGATGAACCCTTCCAAAATCTCAGTGCTAGGTGTTTGAATTTTAATATATACAAATTATATACATAATTTTATATATGTATAAATTTTTTTAGGTCAATCATAAAAAAGAAACAAGCTACCACTCTAAATCTACATCCCTCAATGAATTTTCCCCTTTCCATCTCAGGATCCAGGTGTTTGGAAACTGAGAAAAAAAAGAACAAGACCAACTCACCCCATACCAAAACCTTTTTCTTTTTTCCTTTTTTTTTTTGCGGTACCAGGGATTGAACCCAGGGGCATTCTACCTCATAGCTACACCCCCAGCCCTATTTTTATTCTTTATTTTCTTCTTCGTTTTTTATTAATATATTCATTTATTGGCACATTGTAGTTATACATTTTGATAAGTGTCAGGGTATCAGAAGCATGCATGCACACATTGCTCATTTAGCCCTCCCTCAAATCCCACCCTATTCCCTCCTCCTTCCCTCCTTTTTGTGCTCAGCATAGTGATTGACTCTGATAAATTTGTGTATATACATCGTGTGTATTAGTGTATTTCCCTCTTCCCCTCTCCCATCTCCCTCAGTTAGATTCCCTTGTTGCTCATCTAAAGTTTTCTCCTTTGTCTGGAGTCCCTTCTAAGTCCCATTCTCCCTAGCTTCCACATATTAGGGAGAACATCCAACTTTTCACTCTTTGTGACTAACTAATCTCACTTAGCATAATGTTCTCCAGTTCCCTCCATTTCCCTGTAAATGATGTAATTTTGTTCTTCTTTATGGCTGCGTAAAATTCCATTGTGTACATATCCCATAGTTTCGTAATCCATTCATCAGTTGATGGGCATCTTGGCTGGTTCCAATTCACAATTATTCTTTATTTTTGAAACAGGGTCTCACTAAGTTGCAGAGGCCTCACTAAGTAGTTGAGGCTGGCCGCAAACCGGGATCCTCCTCTCTCAGCCTCCCAAGTACTGGGATTACAAGCGTGCGCCACCACACCCGGCTCCAAAATCTTGAGAATTGAAAATTAAATGGTATCTAATCAAGACCTGGACTTCAAGTCTTTAAGGAGAATTCCAGTCAGGTGCGAAAGAGGCACCCCACAGGTCTGGTTTGAGAAGACTCCCACTCTGGAAAGCAAACACAGAGGGCCACAACCAAGGCCTGGCTGACAGGCTCGACCAGGAGAGCCCGACGAGCCTTTTGAGATTTAGACAATTTATCACTTACATAGACAAAGCATGGCCGTAAGCTCCAGCTCCCTGGAGTCCTTGTCCCACCCAACAAAAAGGACGACTCAAAACAAAAGGGACATCTGATTGTAACATGAGCCCTGGGACATCCATGGCTGAGAAGCTAATTTTAGACTGCAGCTAGGCAATTTTAAGGTCTGTAGCTATATTCCAAAGGAGTGAGGCAGAAAACTCCATACCCCACCAGTACCTGGGAAGCAACGAGAAACTTGTTAGAGGTGGTGGAGTAGCTGACCACAGACCGCCCACCCTCTCATGCTCTGGGAGAATAAGATGTTCTCGGTGCTAGCTCTCCATTGCTGTGACAAAATAACTTGAAGGAGGGAAAGTTTATTTTGGCTTGTGGTTTCAGAGATTTTAGTCCATGGTCAGTGGATTCCATTGCTTTGAGGCCTGAGGCAAGACAGAACATCCTGGCAGAAGGACAGGGCAGTGAAAAGCTGCTCATCTCGTGACAGCCAGGAAGCAGAGAGAAAAGAAGCCAGAGTCCCAAGATCTCACTCAAGGGCACGTCCCCAGTGACCTACTTCCTCTAACTAGGTCCCACCTCCTACCATTTCCACCACCTCCCAACAGTTCATTCAGCCATGAATCCATCAACAGATTGATCCATGATGAGGTGAGAGCTCTTAGGATCTGATCACTTCCCCAAAGCCCCTCCTCTAAACAGTGGGGACAAGTCCTTGAACACATGAGCCCTTGGGGGACAGTCCACATCCAAACCCTAACACTCTCTAAGACTCAGGTTAGCTGTGGTTCAAGTCTTTGCCTGCATGACCTACAAGGACCCGTCAAGGGCACCAGAGTGCCACAGTGGACAGTCCCCAAAAGCCCCATACAAATTCTATCATTATGAATCTGACTTCAAAACTCAAATGAATATTTAGAGTCATGTGTGTGCTCACTGGCAAAGGGTGGAAGGAAACCATTTGCTTAGTCAACCATATTCAGTAGGGGCAACCAGGGAGGTGAAGAATTCATGGGCTGTGGATCATCTGCTTGTTAACCTGAAAATAGTTTACTAACCAAACCAACTTAATAGTCTTTCCCACTTCTAAGATAAGAAAACTAGTGTGTGTATTGTAGGAGCAATAATAATACCTAGTAATAATATCCTAGAGTGGTTGTGTGAAGATTAAATAGTATATATAGGCGCATGCCTGTAATCCCAGTACTTGGGAGGCTGAGACAGGAGGATTGCAGGTTTGCAGCCAGTCTCAGCAATTTAGTGAGGTCTTCAGCAACTTAGTGAGACCCTGTTTCAAAATAAAAAATAAAATAGGGCAGGGGGTGTAGTTCCAAGGTAGAATGCCCTTGGGTTCAATCCCCAGTAACAAAGAACAAAAACAAAAAATAGTATATATAAATTTAGCATAGTGCCTGAGATGTGGCAGATGATCATCAAGTGATAGTTCATTTATTAATTTGTAATCTATTTATTCAACATATATTTTTTGAAAACTTACTGTCAGACAGATATTAAATCAGATGTTTGATAAGTATTGATGAATAAAGTAGACACGGCCCCATTCTCCTAAAGTCTCCATGCAAAGGGGAGACAGGCACATAGGAAATATATTTTCACAAATTAGGACAAGGGCTAAGGAGGAAGATCATTTATTACACTAGACATATAGCTATTGCACCCTTAAGGAGCCTATATAACCTAGTAAAGAGGACAAGATGTATACATTTTTATGGAAGAAGTATCAAAAGACTTTTTAACTCCAGAATTTCTATTTTTTTCTAATTTCTCCTTATTGATATTGTTTGGTGAAATGTTCTCATACTTTAATTCGTTAGACATGGTATCCTTTAGGTCTTTGTTTTTATGTTTATACTGTTAAAACTTACAAATTATGTATTATATATGCCTAATAGTTTAAAGTCTTTGTCTAGTAAATCCAACATTTAGACCACCCAGGAACATTTTCTATTGACTGTTTTTGTTTTTTCTTATGTATGGCTATGCTTTCCTGTTTTTTTTATTTCTGAATGTTTCATTAAAGACTATTTTATTTTTAATACTTTTATGGGTGAATTATAATTATATATCATAGTGAAGCTCAAAATGATACAAACATACATGCACACAGGACTTGGTGTGTTTCCCTTCAGATCCCAGACTGCTGCTACCCGCCCTTCCCATCCATATTAGTGAGATTGGTAGTGACACCTTCATAGAGGGACATAGCATTATTTGAACTGTTTCCTTCATCAGTTCTCCTTTTTCCCCTCTCTACTTCCCTCCCCCAATCCCCTTCCACTATTCTACTGGTCTCTCTGCTCATTTATCTAAAGTCCCTTTCGTTTCCTATTTTCTCTCTAGCTTCCATATATGAGAGAAAACATTTGACCCTTGACTTTCTGAGACTGGCTGATTCTCACTTAACATTCTCTAGTTCCATCCATTTTCCAGAAAATGACATAATTTTGTTCTTCTTTATGAGTAAAATTCCATTGTGTCTATACCACATTTTCTTTATCCATTCATTTGTTGACAGACACCCAGGTTTGTTTCATAATTTGGCTATTGTGAATTGTGCAACAATAGACATGGATATGCATGTATCACTGTAGTATCCTGACTTTCTTTTGGAAAGATGCTGAGGAGTGGTATAGCTAGGTTATATGGTGGTTTCCATTCCCGGTCTTTTGGGGAAACTCCATACTAATCTCCACAGTGGTTGTGCTAATTTGCAGTCCCACCAACAGCGGACACTGGGTATTTTAGAAAATATAATGTGCCAACTCTGGAAGTCAGATTTCCCCCACCCTCAGGATGCTGCTATTGCTGTTTTGTTGTTGCTATTTGATAGTTTAGTGTCTTCCCTGGACTAATTCTGCAAAGCCTTCATTCCATTCCCCATACTACAGACACTGAATTCTTTGTTCATTAAGCTTAGTGGTCAGCCAAGGACTGATCAGAAATTTCCTTAAATGACTTGAAACAATAAATATCCCATTCTTTGTTGAGGAGCTCTCTATAGCTGTGTATCAGGACATGCCCTCAACACTCAAGCAGCTTACAACTCAAGCCTTAGCTTTCACTTCCTGTTTGTGCAGGGCCTCTAGTCAACCAGAGGTGAGACACTGGGGCCTGCTCAGGTTTTCCCTAAACATGCACTCAGCCTTGTATATTTGTGCAAATTTTAGATCCCCAGCAATACGTCAGAGCTTTTCAAAGGCCCCATGGACACCTCGCACCCAGTCAGTTTCAATGTCCTAGGGATAGGGCTTTGGGAGGAGCCCCATACACAGTCTACCCCCTCTGGTAGCTGCAAGGCTACTGGTTTTCACAGCTACTGTGATTGCAGGCCTGCTCATTTTCAAGGCTGCTGTGGAGCTGGAGTGAGTGTAGTGGGAGCAAAATAGGTTAACATGCCATAAAGCCCACTATTTGTACTGAGATTCAGCAGTTTTAATAAACACTTCTCTGATTATTGATTTAGAATGAACTCTGGTTAATTTCTAGAGTTCTAAAGAATTGGTTTTGACCACTTTTGCGAGAGGTTTTGTGTGTTGTGTGTGCGTGTGTGCGTGTATGTGTGTGTGTTAATTACTAGGGATTGACCCCAGGGGCATTCTACCTCAAAGCTACACCCCCTAATTTTATTGTTTATTTTGAAACAGGGTCTCAATAAGTTGCTGAGGCTGGCCTCAAACCTGCAATCCTCTTGTTTCAGCCTCCCAAGTATTAGGATTACACATATGCACCACCACACCCAGCCCAGTTTTGTTTTATGGAGCAGACTTAAAGAGGTCTTCATTCATCATCCCAGCTTCTTTTGGAATAAATTGGGCATGAGATGAAGAAGTTTAACACTTAATGGCCACAAGAGTGGAGACAGCCAATGTGGGAGAAATTTTTTTCTTTTTTACAGCTTTATTGAAGTATAGTTTACATACCACAAAACTTATCCGCTTTAAGTGTAGTTTGGTTTCAGTACTTTAATAATAGCTATATATTTATGGGGCTTAAAGTGGTATTTTGATACATTGTGGAAAGATCAGAGTAATTAGCATACCCATCACCCCAAATGCTCTTTATGGTGAGAACATTTAAAATCCTTTTAGCTATTTTGAAATATATGTTAACTATTGACCTTACTGTGCAATATCCCTCCTAATTGCATCCTTGTACCTATTGACCCATGTCTCCCCTTCCCCTGTCCCTCCCAACCAGACCCAGATAAGCCTGATTCTACTCTGAATTAGACTTTTAGATTCCATGAGTGAGATGATGCAGTATTTTTTCTGCGCCTGCCTTATTTCACTTAATACAATGTCCCCAGGTTCGTGTGTGTGTGTGTGTGTCACATTTTTAATCTATTCATTTCTTGATGGGACTTTTAGGTTGTTTCAATGTGGGAGAAATTTTAAATATTCAAGTTTGTGCTAGGATATGAGGTCAAGAAAAAGAGGAGACAGAAATGATGCTAAGCCTACTGTGCCATCCTCCCTGACCAAACTGTCTTATGTTCATTTGGAGGCTGGGTAATTCCTTGGCAGAGTGGACTTTGCCTAAGGAAGAGCTTTCGATGCCTCCACTTACCATTGTGCACTGGCATCTTAAGTAGTTCTTGAATTGATTTCCATACAATTTTATTGTGGTCCAAAAGGAGAAGAAATTACTTTGGCGTGGAATGTTAAGCTCTAATCACTATATAATGTAAATCCAAGAGAAAGACAGGTTCCATATTAAAGGCTAAATCCTAATAGTTTTTCCACTGGACAGGGGAAGGAAATTGGGTTTCATGACCATTCCATAGAGTAATTTTAAGTCACGGAACCTTTCTAAAAATATTTTAAGCACTTATGCTGTTATATAAAAGAGCTGTTGCTACAACACACCTGCACATAAATAGAAGGAATTTTTGCCCATAAATACTATACCTATTCCAGGGCTGGAGGTATAGCTCGCTCAGTGGTAGAGTGGTTGCCTAGCATGAAACAGGCCCTTGATTCAATCCCTAGCTCCACAAAAAATTAAAAGAATATACCCATTCTGAAGGGTTCAACTTTATATGTTAAGCCATATGATTTAGAAACAGTATAGTCAACAATATCTGAGAAGCCAGTCATCTTTAAGTTAGCATTTAAAATGTAGTGGCGGACCGGGCGTGGTGGTGCACGCTTGTAATCCCAGTACTTTGGGAGGCGGAGACCGGAGGATCCAGGTTCAATCCCCAGTACCGCAAAAAAAAAAAAAAAAAAAAATGTAGTGGCCATTTTTCAAAATAATTCTCAGCAACATCTTTAATTCAACAGGAACTCATAAGTTTTAGTTTTGCTTTTATTCAGCCACTTATAACCATCCTCAGGTTCTGCCAGATCTTACATGGCCATCCAGCATAGTTAAAAGAAATATCCTAGCGCCCAGTGCTACCTGGCAGTTGCTACTGATTATTCTGAGCAACTGGATGATGTTCCTCAAAAGACCATCACACACTGCAACGCAACAGTCTAAGTTAGACATGAGATTCTTTCTCTGTAGGGATAAAAGAGTGTGGGGGGGGACAGGACAGGACAGGACAGGACAGGAGAGGAGAGGAGAGGAGAGGAGAGGGAGAGAGAGGGGGGGGAAGGAATGAAGGAAAGAAGGAAGGAAAGAAGGAGGGAGGGAGGGAGGGAGGGAGGGAAGGAAGGAAGGAAGGAAGGAAGGAAGGAAGGAAGGAAGGAAGGGAGGGAAATTTTGTAGCTCTGCTAGGTTATAGATGTGTTAGGTAGTAAGCAGAGCATGAAAACTTGAAAATTATCAGCTATTATGATCAAATGTTTTCTGATTCTCCAGTGGCATCAGTATTATGTCAAATATTCATCTAAATATATCCTAGATGTAAGAAGCCCACTCTGTAAAACAGTAGTAATTATCAGGTATTAGGTTATCATTTGGTATAGTGAAATAACCATTTCAGGTAGCCAATCTCCTATTAAAAGTTTCATTTCAATGGATAAATATCATTGATATATTTATTTCATCATTTGTGACCAATAACTCAAACAAAAAAGAGGCAGGTGTGGTAGAGTGTGCTTATAATCTTAGTACTTAGAAGGTTGAAACAGGAGGATTGCAGGTTTGAGACCAGACTCCACCAATTTAGCACGACTGTCAGCAACCTAGTGAGATCCTGTTTCAAAATTTAAAAAATAAATAGAAAGGGCTGGGAGTGAAGCTCCAAGGTAGAATGCCCCTGGGTTCAATCCCCAGTACCACAAAGAAAAAAAAATCTTTCCAGCTCAAAAGAGCTCACAAAATCTCAACTGGAAAATTAAACATCTGATGAATGTACCAATTTGACCTCAGGAAATTATTTTTGTGCTGTAGTAAGATGGGTAAGCAAGTCTATATAACAATTTATCCTTGTGCATGAAACCAATAGAGGAGAGACTTCACAAGTATAGGAAAACAATCTTTCGAGACAATGATCAGAAATACCTTGTAATGGGTCTACATGCAGAAAGCTGAGGAATTTTTCAATACCAAATAGCAGTATCCCATGAGTGTTACCTATGTGGGTTTATGAATGGTCTTTTGAAAGCACAAGAATTGTAAGTCCACTGACTGTTAGCTTTTTAATAGTATAAAAAAAATACCAGACACAGGCTACTTATGAAGAAAAGTGGTTTATTTAGCTCCCGGTTCTGGAATTTCACAGGTCAAATGGCCCATTATAGGCTCAGTAAGGGCCTCCCCTTGGCTGCATCACCTCATGGTGGATAGCAACAGCAGGAGTGTGTGCAGGAGCAAGATTACTTCTCCAGCCAAGAAGAAGAAAGAGGGAGGGGCCAGGTAGGTTCTGTTTATAACAACCCTCTGGTAAGAATTACCCCATGCCCCCTGTGACCTAAGGACCTCCCCACTAAGGCCCCACCTCTTAAAGGCTCCACCACCTCCCAATACCACCACCATGAGGACCAAGCCTCCAATCACAAGAACCTTTAGGGGGCACGATTAAACCATATCCAAATAACAGCACTTACCACTAATTGAAATTCCCTCTCATAACAGTTTATGAGAGTGACCAACTAGAGGCCTGTTTGATGTTGGATCCTTGGCACCCCAATAGGGTCAGGCATGTTGTAGGGGTAGAAGTAATACTTATTAAATGTATGAATAAGCTACTGCCTTATCCATGATGAATCAGGTGATAAATGTTAAAATTCTTACAGTCACAACTGCAACAAAGTTGTAAAAAAGTGTAACTATCCCAGTACTTGGGAGACTGAGACAGGAGAATCATGGGTTCCAAAGCCAGCTTTAGCAACTTAGCAAGGCTCTCAGTAATTTAGAGACCCTGTTTCCAAATAAAAAATTAAACAGAGCAGGGTGTGGTGGTTCACACCTGAAATCCCAGTACTTGGGAGGCTGAGATAGGAGGATCACAGGTTTGAGGACAGTCTCAGCAAGTAATGAGACTCTCATTAACCTAGTGAGACCCTATTTCAAAATAAAAATAAAATAGGACTGGGAGTGTAGCTCAGAGGTAGAATGTGGGTTCAATCCCCAGTACCACACACACAAAAAAATTAAACAGGGCTGAGGGTGTAACTTGGAGGTAGAATGCCCCTGGGTTCAAACCCCAGCACCACACACACACACACACACACACACACACACACACACGTAATTATTTGTTGAAAACCTCTATATGAGCCCCCATTTCAATGGATTATGAAAAGCTTTTCCCCTAACATAAGGACCAACACTGGATATCTTCTGTCACCACATTTATTCAAACTGACAATCACATGGCTTCTGTTTAGATACACTGAGAACACAGAATTCCCAAAAACGCATAGATTACAAAGAAACATCAGACAAACTCAAACCAAGGAATATTCCACAAAGAAACCAGTTTATCTTCAAAATGCCATGCTATTAAATACAGAGAAAGGCTGAGGAACTGCTCCATACTGAAGAAAACCCAAGATACATGAAGTCTACAATGCTGGATCAAATCCAGAACCTACAGAGGACATTCTGGGACAGTCAGCAAAATCTGAATAAGGTCTGAGGAGTAGATGGTTGATTTCCTAATTTTGATGCTATGTATTATAGGCATGTAGGAGAGTAACTTAAAAAAAGAGTGTTCACCACAACCAGTACACCATCAACAAACACTCCCTGGTTTTGTGGCACATGTGGATTAGAATCAGCAACTTGGATATGATTCTTAGATTTCAATTACCTGAAACAATCCATCATGAAAGGATTGAGATCACGGGGTACTCTGTTGACACTAAAAATGAGAATTCACTGAGCACAGGAAAACAGTGGCAAGATGGTCAATAAAGAGACAAAAAGTCAAAGGTATAGGAAGCATAGAGCATTCAAGTGTGGGATAAAAGCACTAAAAAAGCAATGATCCTGTCTGGTCTTGGACTGGGGGAATAACCAAGGATAACAAATATGAAAGGCATAAAGGGAACAGCTAGCCTCACAACTAATGGCTTTATCGTATTTGTTACTGGGTTCTGTTACTTGTTTCATTAAAAACTGTCAGTCAGGCGTGGTCGCACACGCCTGTAATCCCAGTACTTGGGAGGCTGAGACAGGAGGATCGCAGGTTCGAGGACGGCCTCAGCAGGCAGTGAGACTCTCATCAACCTATCCAGACTCTGTTTCAAAATAAAAATAAAATAGGGCTGGGGGTGTGGCTCAGAGGTAGAACACCCCTGGGTTCAATCCCCAGTACCACAGACACAAAAAAAGAAAAACTGTCAATGCTATACCGTAATACAAAGGAACAAAATACAATACATGCTACAACATAGATGACACTAAAAAAAATTAGGGCAAATGAAAGAAGGAAAACACAAAACACTACATATTTTATGGTTCTATTTATATAAAATGTCCAGAAAAGACTAATCTTTTATAAAGACATAAATTAAAACAAGGGTACCCTAGAACTGTGGGTGGAAAGGGGCATTAACTGCAAAATGCTCTATGCCTCAATTTTCTCATCTGATAATGATAATTACAGTATCTAACTCATAAAGGTTCTTAGAAAATCAAATGAGATACTATAGGTAAAGCATAGAACAATGTGCTATTATTTTTAGGAAGGGCTCAAGATGTATACACATACTCAGCTTGAAAACTGGAAAATAAAATTTCTTTACAGGCTTATTTAAAAGTTTTTTTCATAATATGCATATAATAAATTGAAGACGGAAAAAAGTGTAAGTTGCTCGTTAAAGATTCAGCAACAAATTATACTTCATTCTAGACGTATTCCTTAATAAGGTAAATATCTTAAAATGCTTTGGGAGACCTTTTAAAATATACATATAAAACATAAGAACAAAGAAAAATATAAATTATCCTGTTATTTCCCTAAAATCTTGAGCCTATATAAAGTATAAGGAAAGGCTGAGGCTTTTCCCCAGTCTCCCTCCCTTCCCTACATCTTCTTAAGCTGACGTTTGAGTGTATAATTCCATAATTATATGATTTTTCAGTATTTTCCATATTTTCTACACATAAAAGTCCTTTACTGAAAAGGGACTTCCATCTTTTATTTTTATTATAGTAATTTTTTTTATGAGGCCAAAAGTACCTATCTCACTGACATGCGTACATTGTCCCCTGCTGTCCGTCTTTTCTAACTTAGGGTATGGTCCTGAAGGTGCTAAGTTTTCCCTTCCCAGTATGTGTCAAACAGTGATACTCCTTGAACTCAATCCTGTTCATGGGCCTTTTCAATACAGGTATGTAAAGAGAAAAGTTGCTAATCCACCACTCTATCAGAAAAATAAATGGTTGTTTAATTTTAATCCTTTGAAATAACTACCGATTTGAATATAACCTGTGTATCTTTGGTTAAACTATTTTCTCACCAGCATCAACATTTATAATCTCTTATTTAATCTCTCAGACCATTTATAAAAAGTACTTCTGCTTTCATTATTCTCTGATTCTTTAAGTATTTCCAGAAAAAGTTTCTAATATGAGGAGAGTAGACACAAATTTCAATATTTAATAAATTTTATCTTGATAACTTCAAAAACAAGTTTACACTTTAAATTGCATTATAAAAAATACATTAGTCTTCACATTAGTTTTACATGGAAATATATAATTATTTTAATATTTAAATATAGCTTTTCTTTAAGCAAAAAAAAGTGTTACTCAGAGCCCTAGTTACATAAATAATTTAAATGCACAAATGCAAAAACACACTTTACACAATATTGTCCACATACTGTATAACTCAGGACAATTACAATAAAAATCTATGCAAGATACTGAAAAAGGACAAGATTGATAAAATATTCATTATGGTTGTAATATGACTTTTTACGATGGAAAGAATATAATGCATTCTTGACTACACGAAATCACCAACTGTTATATTTAATCTGCAAATTAAGCCAACATTTATTTAGACAAAGGGGCACATTTTGTATCCTATTCAAATTCTGAAAGTAATTCATTTCAAATTTAACTTAAATTGTAAGTTTTACAATATCAAGTTTTTGAGCTTGTCTAAAATAATAATTGTTACAAGAACTTACTAAATATTCCCAAAATATTAAGTGAAATTATCAGTACTGTTTTATACTTTGATATATTTGGTAATGTAAATTTTAAATACAAACCTTTTCCCTATCTTCCCTTAAAATGGTACTTAGAAGAGTTTCCAATGTGTAAAAGGTAGCAACATTTCTTGAGCTTTAAAATGTGATAACTTGAATTTTAAGAACTGTCCTCTGCATGATGTAATCACAATAGATATGATTTGTCATATTTACATGGTACATTATTTCCATATGAACTCATTTTTAAGCTTACACTGAAAGAATGCAGAATGTCTATTAATAGTACCTAAGGGAACTATGTGTCTTATTCCATAGGGAAAAAAGACATCAATACCCACATCAGAGTATTTTTATATATTGGCTGTTTTACTTCCTAATCAGCATGACAAAGCTTTCTTCCTAAATGAACAGTGGAGGATGATTTTGAACTAATGGCCCACATATCTTAAGAAAGGAAAAATGTTTGTATATAAGGAGGCAAGGTAGAAGAAATGCTATATACGTTGCTTTGCAACTGAACAATACACGTTTGCTCACTTTTTTCAACATAATTACTGTTTAAATTTAGAAGTAAAGAAATTACACCATAACACCTTCATAACACACTCACAGGTTAAATAATGGCCCCTGAAACAAAATCACATTTATATTTCATTAATTCTAAGGTAACACATTTTTTATCTCTGAAATCAAGACACATCTTAACACTGACTCTAGTTTCAATAAAATATAGTAGTTACACAATATAGGTGAAATCATGTTTACCCTTAACATCAATGACTGAAAAAGACCCAGGATCCTGGCTGAATAGGACAACTGGATACATCTGTACCAGCTCACCAGTGTTCCTGAATAAAGGATGCGAATATGCTCAATACCTTAGTTTAACATTGTGTATTTTAATGTCTTTTATTTGAACTTTTAAAGTCAGATAGTTTAGCATAAACTATCAAATTGATTATCTTAAACTAATTAGATAGTTACAGATAAAATAATTTGATAGTTTAAGATAAACTCATGTACAGATAGTTTTTCATTTGTAAAATGGGCCTCCAAGACTTAGGTTACTAGTTGTATTCAATTTTTTTGGTGTGTATCTTAATCTTTTATTTGAACTATAAAAATTAGTTTAAGATAAACTATCAAACTGATTATCTTAAACTAGTTAGGTAGCTTAAGATAAACTAATTATCTAAATTAGATAAAGATAAGCTAATTTGATAGTTTAAGATAAACTAATATACAAGTAGCTTCTCACTTGCAAAATGGGCCTCCAGTTAGCTTACTAGTTTTATTCATTTTTGAAATATTAATTTATTAGTGACAATAATTACTGGCCTGTCCAAATAATATTACCAAGTCAATAATTTTAGCTCAAGCTAATCGAAAGTGATATATAGTAATGTCTCAGATAGTTTTTAGGTCATAAAATTAATTAATTTTCATATTAAACCACCAACCATCATGTAGAAGAGAGTAAAGGTGGTTAAAAAAAGCCTAATCGCACTAGCAAAATCTTTTTCACTTTAAGATCTAATAATGCTGAAGAAGAGATTTATGTGTGCATGTCCAAATGAGCAAAGTTAGACTTGCAGGTCCAACTTAAATGAAGCAGAAGGAATTTGTGTTATATCTATAAAATCACCAGGCACTTTTTAAAAACTGGATTAAAGATTACTGAATCTTGTTCTCTGGAATGCTTTTAAAAGAAAGGCAAATTATGTTTTGTTTGTAATTATTTAAGTCAACCCCACTCAAAAGCTGAGATAATTCTTCCTTTCCAATTATCCAACTAGAATACTATATTGACAATGGCACTCTGGAACATATAGGATATAAGTTAGGTATTTGTCCTAATTTTTCAAAAGAAGATGGTATTGGTAAGTCTGCTAAGTTCATTTTCCCAATGTTATAACTTGCTGGCACGACAGATTATCATAAAAATAAATAAAAAGAACATGTTTTGAGGGACAAAAATTCTATATACTGTGCTAAATTATAACAAATTAAGATGAAGATCTTCTACAGAAAATGTTGGACAAAGGTTGCTTTTGAATTTAAGAAAAGGACCCTAGACACTAATTTTAAATGAATATAAAAGTTCTGAAAAATAATATCTATAGCAAAATAGTTTAAGGTTAGTTTTCCCACCAAAGTTGGGAAAGCTATGTGCACTAAAGTACCAAATGTATTTCAATTGAAGTAGTGAATCCTCAACTAGCCGTAACACAAAAACTTCTATTTTACCTCATTACTTCTCAATTTGCTTGCGAGCCGAGTCATCATTCTATCAGAATCTGGTATGTAACACGAACTTCTCAAATCATATTCTCTAACAGGTGTAGGCCTTTTCTTTTTGCGACGGCAATTTTTTTTTTTAGGCTTCTGTCTTCCTGCAGCACTGGAAGAGCGCTGCACAGGTTGCTTCAGAGGGCTTGTGATAGCTCTTAACTGCTCTTTAGCACCAGCTGGTGGGACTGAGGTGTTCAGAAGCATCTGACTTGATCTCTCCACCTCCTCTAGCCTACCGGCAACATTTTTCTTAGAATGCATTCCAATAAAAGTGGTTCTAGATTGGTATCTACGACGCAAAAAAACAGAGTACTTCGAAATATACTTTCTAATTATGTCATTTGCTTTGGTCCGAATCCAAATTGACCATTTTTCTGAAGCTATTCTGTTTTTTTGCTGGAGAATAATTGCTTCATAAGCCTTTGGGGGGAAACTTGGGTGACTACTAGCTGTCACCTTCCCTCTCTGAATGTTCTTTTTGCTTTTACTCTGAAAAACCTCATTTCTAACTGATTTTGGAGAGATTCTGGCAACACCACGACTTAAAAGAGTTAGCTGGAAACCTTCCTCTGGAATCTCACGGACATTAACAACCTCTGGATTTTCTAGAAATGTGGAAGATTCACTGGTCCTGTAACGTGACCTTAATTCATATCTTGCCGGTAGTGTCATAGTAGATGTTGAAGCAAGGTTTTGTACAGCATCATTTTCTCCTGCACTGGAGATTACATCATTCCCACTACGATGAATGTTGCCACACTTACACGTGCTAGACTCTGGTACCATTAGGTTCACTGAAGGATCATTTACAACTTTTGATGGGTCATTAAGGTTGCTGTGTTTATCTTTGCATCTGAACTGTATCTCATTGTCACAAGTACAGTGGTTCATTTTAGTTAAATTACAAGATTCGCCTTCCTTGGGTTTCAAATTTACAGAAGAAAGAACACGGACTGAAGATTTGGATTGTGCAGGCTCTGAAAAGTTAGTCTGCGATGCAGGATCTTCTTCAACTGTCCCAATTTTGACTTTTTTTTTTTCCTTTCCGTCGCACTCTGAACACTTCTTTTTTGGTGATTCTTCTTCTTGTCTAATACATTTTCTTTTCTTCAGTGGGTAGCTCATAAAACTGGTTTGAGTTCCATGACTGACTTTTTCTGCCTGGCTCTGAGAAGCCATGTGACATTTTTGTTTAGAAAAAAGCCTGTCTTCTAGAGCATAATGACAGCATGATCTCCCTAGGGCCACTGAATATTTACCAACAGGTGCAGTTCCACCTGCAGTACACACATGATGTGACTGAGTTTGAACTGATACAGTGACCTGATTAGGGACAGGCAAGGTAGTCTTTTTTTCTTCATTCAAAACAACCTTTTTGGTTTTACTGTTATCACCAAAATAACAGTAGAAACGACCTTCCCTAAATTCCTTCACAAGTGAGTCAATTTTCATTTCATTTTCTCTTACTATTTGAGACCATGTTTTTCCCACAAATGAAGGAGGGACATCAGGTGAGGCTTCAAGAACTGGTTCATCAGGAACATCTTCTATGACCTCCGTTGCTTTTTCCAGGTTCCTTACAGAATCATCCATGGGAACAGAGCTTGATTGAGTATCATGGTATTCTCTAAGATCAAAAGTTACCTTCTTCTTAGGTCGACGTTTTTTATTAACAGCTTGAGGCTGGTCGGTACCAGATTGAAGAGAGGGATCACATTGAAAATCCATCTCAGAACGACTCGTACTTCCTTCTGTATGTTTTAACTTCAGAATGCTTTTTCTACCAGCCACATGATGGATTACTGATGTAGAAGGGGCAGCGCAGTCCACTGCAGAAACACTGGGTTCCCAGCTATTATCTTTTAGGCCAATATTGTTTGGGTCTTTCCAAGGGTTGACGTCTTTGTCAGCATTCTGCAGTTGGTAAATCACTGACTGAGAAGTATCTCCCATATTAAAATTTCTTTCAGAACCATTAGATTCACAGCTCCTGTCCTCTGAATCAATACATTTTTTATCAGGCCCTTGTGACTGGTAAGTCATGGACTGATCAGAGGCATCAACATTAAAATCTATTTCATGACCACAGGACTGACAAGTGGAGTCTCCCAGAATAATATAGTCATTCTTCCGATTTATTATTTTGAAAGATTCTTTGGGTTGGTTTCTCACTGGCCGAGAAGGGTCTTCAGAAACACATCTTACTTCAGAACCACAAAAACTACAATAGTTATTCTCTGTTTCAACAGATTCTGCATTTATACAGCTGGTTTCTTGGACGGTCATCTGAGATGGGTCAGTCACTAACTGAATGGGGAGATTAGGATCAGAAATTACTTCGCGATCACAATCACTATCACTGGCCATCACATCCACAAACACCACCTCTGGAGAGTCTGATTCTCCATCTGACAGTTGAGAGGGGTTAACTAGTATTTGAAAAGAGACATCAGAATCATACATCATTTCAGAATCACTATGTTCACTGGACTTTTCTTCCATGCCAAGCTCTCTCTTCTGAAAGATTATTTCGTTGCAAGCCGCTTGAGGTGGATCAACTTCTGACTGCAGATGAACATCGGAATCACATCTTATTTCAGAATAGGGTATATAGTTGTTATTTTCTAGGTCATTATGATCCTTCTCTTGTAAGCTTATCTCTTTGGCAGCCACATCAGATTGATCCTCCACAAACTGAACAGGAACATCAGAATCATAACATGCTTCACAATCAACTAGTTTATAGCTCTTATCTTCCAAGTATATATGGTCTTCCTTCAGATTTATTTCGTTGACAGCTTTTTGAAGCTGGTCAGCCACTGACTGACAAGAATCACTAGAATCAAAACTTATTTCAGGACCACAAGGACCACTGCTCTTAACTTCCAAATTGGCATCCTTCTCTCCCAACATCTGTGGTCGTTGAATTACTGATTGAAAAGGGATATTTGAAACATAAATTATTTTGGAACCATTAGGTTCATAGCCCTTATCATCCAGACAAACATGTCCCTCCCTTGGAAGATTTACTTCTTCACGAGGCTCTTGAATTTTATTAGTCACAGACTGTAGAGGTTCATCAGAATAAAAATTTATTTTAGAATTACTAGGTTTGACAGTTGTATCTTCCATGTCAACATGCTCTTTCCAAAGGGTGCTCTTCTCAACTACTTCTTCAGTTTGGCTAGCAACTGGCTGAAGTACATCAGAATCACACACAGTTTCAAAACTCTTAGCTTCATCCCTCTTCTCTTGCATGTCAACATCTTCATCCTTCCAAAGACTTATTTCTTTAACGGTTTCCCTAAGCTTGTCAGACACTGACAGAAGAGAGTCATCAGAATCAAAACTTAGTTCAGAATCACAAGACTGATTGTGCTTACCTTCTATCTCTGTGTGCTCTGGTCCCAATATAGTTATTTGTGGTTGATCAACTATTGCCTGAACCAAGCAATCAGAATGTGAACTATGTTGACTGTTCTTACTGTCCAAGTACATTTGATCTTCATTCTCAAGATTTCTTTGTTCAATAGCTACTTCGGGTTGATCAGCTGCAGACTGAAGAGAAACATCAGTATCATGTATTACTTTTGAACCATAAGGTTCATCAATTTTATTTTCCAGGCCAATAACCTCTTTCTTCCACAGGTTTATTTTCTTAACTGTTTTGTGTTGCTCAGGAAATGACTGGGAAGGGCCGAGAGAAGTAAAACTTATTTTAGAATCACTAAGTTTGCTATTTTCGTCTTTCAGATCAACATGTTTTTCCTTCAAAAGGGTCATATGAGGTTGGTCAGTGACTGAATGAAGAGAGCTATCAATATTCAAATTTATTTCAAAACCTCTAATTTCAGAACTTTCATCTGCTGGGTCAACATGGTCCTTGTTCAAAACAGCTAGTTGAGGTTTTTCAGTCATTGACTGAGGAAGGATAGTAGAACTTAAAATTAGCTCAGAACCACCATGTTTATCACTCTTCTTTTCTAGAATATGCTTCTTTGTCTCTCTTTTTTTAAGAGGTACTTGTGGTTCTGTCATTGGATAATGAGGGATATCAGAATCTGAATTTATCGCAGAACCACTAAACTCAGCATTATTACTTTGGAATTCAGCATGCTTTTCTTTTTGAAGCCATATATTTTTAACAACTACTTCGGGTTTATGAATCATTGACTGAAGAGGGATATCAAAATCCAATCTTGTTTTAGAAACACTTAACTCATTACTTTTATTTTCTAAGTGTACATGCTCTTCTTTCTGAAAGTTTATGTCTTTAATGGGATCTTCAGTATGTCCAGTCATTGAATGAAAAATGGTATCATAAGCCAAATTTAATTCAGAATAAGTAGGTACATTTTTCTTATTTTTTAAGTGTACCTGCTCTTCTTTTTGAGAATTTAGCTTTTTATCAGCTACTTCAAGAGGATTAGTCAATGAATGAAGAGGGGCATAGGAATCCAAACTTATTTCAGAACCACTGGGTTTGTCATTCTTCCTTTCTAAGAGTACGTATTCTTCTTCCTGAATGATTACTTCTTTAACAGCTACTTCAGGTTGATCATTTCCTGAATGAAGAGGAATATCAGAATCAAAAGTTATTTCAGAAATACAAGATTCATTACTCTTATTTTCCAGATCAACAGGTTCCTCCTCATAAACAGCTACTTCAGGTTGGTCAACTACTGAGCAATCATGAATATCAGAATCAAAAGTTATGTCAGAACTACTTGACTCACAGCTCTCATCTTCCAGGTAAAAGTCATCTTCGTTTATTCTTTCAACATCCAGCTGAAACCGCTCAGTAACTGACAGAAGAGGGGAATCGGAATCAAATGTCAACTCAGAACTGGAGCACCCATAGCTCTTAACTTCCATGTCGACATTTAACTCTTTAAGATTTATTTCACCCAAAGCCCCTTGAGGTTGATCATTAGCTGACTGATAAAGAAAAGCATGAGAATCAAAACTTAGATATGAAATGCTAGATTGAACACTCTTATTGTCTAGGTCAATATCTACTTTCTGAGGGTTTACTTCTTTAACCGCTACTTGAGATCGATCAGCCACTAATTGAGCATCAGCATGAAACCCCATTTCAGGACCATGAGACTCACAGTTCATATCCAAAAGGTCAGCCTTCTTCTCTTTCAGAAGATTTTTTTCTTCAACAGCCCTCTGGGGTTCATCAGGCACTGTCTCATGAGAAACATCACAATGAGGACATGCTTTGGCACGAGTGGATTTACGTTTCTTTTGTTTTAGGTGAACATGTCTATCTTTCGGCTTTCTTTCTTTGACAGTCACTTGGCGATCAACTACAGACTGAAGAGGAACTTCGCTATCAGAACTTGATTCGGAGTAACTTGATCCATAGCTTGCATCAACCAACTTAACACGAGACTTCTTCCCAAGTTTTTTTTCTGTGACAACCACTGGGGGTTCTTCATCCACTGACTCAAGGGAGCAAACGGAATCAGCACTTGCTTCAGAGCTACCAGATCCATAGTCCCTATCAACCAAATCAATGCGAACCCCCTGAGGAAAGTTTACTTCTTTTACAGGCTGCTGGCGGCGGCGGTCATTAGTTGACTGAGGTAAGTCATCCTCACAATCAGAATTCATTTCAGAGCCACTGGTTCCATAGCTTTGGTCAACCAGGCTAATGCGCACTGTATTCTGAAGACCTGTTTCTTTAACGATCACTTGAGATTGGTTGGTAACTGCCTGAACAGAATCATTGCAATCAGAACTTACTTCAGAAACACAAGATTTATTATTCTTATACTCTAAATCAGCATGTATTTCCTCTAAAAGGGTTATTTCTCTGTCAGACACTTCAGATTGGTCAGTCAGTGAATGACAGGAAGAACCGCAATCAAAACTCATGCCAGAACCTCCAGATTCATCGCTCCCATCTTCTTGGTCAACTTGCTCTTCCTTCCAAAGGTGTAAGTCTTGAACAGCCTCTTGAGATTGATCAGATGCTGACTGAAGAGGGCCATAATCAAACTGCGCTTCAGGACTCGCTGAGCACTTTTGTTCCAAAAACGATGACTTCTTAAGAAGCAAACGCTCTTCTTGGGTACAATCCACTTTTGAAAGGACTTCCCCACGGCGCTTTGGAATAGCATCTTCAAAGGTTCCTTTATCAGAAGGCTTGCCAGTTTTATTCAGATTTACTGCCGAGTTGACTGCTAATTTGGAGGATTTAACTCTTACAGAATTCTCAGTACCCTTAAGTTCAGGGAATTTAGAGCCAGGTGACAAAGTTGCACCCTGAGATTTTACATCTTTCTGTACAACCAATTTATCTGAATTTACATGTAAAGATTTCCTGTTTGATTCTTTAAGATTCTTATGTGAAACTGGCGAAGTTTCTACACGGGATGACGGCACAGGATTTCTAGAGACAATATCTAGCTTTTCAAAGTGTTTGCCAACTTTGTTTGGGTCACATTTGCTAACTGAATCCAAAGAAGCTGCTAGTGGCAACCTAGTAGTAGTAGCTGCAACTGGTCTATCATAAGAACTTGCAGGTAAACGACTAGCAGGAGCATTACAAATCACTGGGGGACGTATTAAGTTTTTTCCATTATTTGTAGCTTGACCAATATCTACTGGATTAACTTTTCTCATACCACTCTCAATTTTATGAACAAACTGCAAGGACTGTTGCTGTCCCTTCTCCAGTTTTTGGATAACTGATGGTCGAACTGAAACCTCCTGTGCACGTTCCTGATATTTACTAGGTCCACAACATAACTCTTCAACAGATTCAGAACTCTCAGAGAGACTCTCTTCACTGGTTTCAGTAGCATCCTCAGACGTTGTTTCTTCAGGAAAGAACTCATCCACACAAACCACATCAGGTGATGTAGCATCCGAAGGTGTATCATTCGGTGATCTAAAAAGAAAGGGGAAAACCCCATAAAAATATACTAATATGTTTAAAATTCATAATAAATGTTATTTTCTTTTTATTACAGGCAATCCTTGGCAATCACGACAGATAGTACACCAGATAGTACACCATATATACTTCAAGGAGATAATCATTGCAGATGACCAAGGTAGCGTCCCCAAATGTTACCTAATAAACACAAATCACTCTTAAACATGAGAAAATTTCAAATGAAGCCATATTTAATTTTTTAGTTATTAGAGTTAAAAATAGCAAAAAGATAGAAACAACTTACTTAACTTTGTATGCCTCAGATTTCACCTCCAAGGGACAAAAAAAAAGGTACTATGTTCCCTCATGAAACCATTTTGAGGAGTATTAGTTATTATATGTAAAGAGCATTAAAAAGAAAAAAAAGCCTGGCACACAGTAAACCTTGACTAATGTCAGCTATTATTATTATTTTAACACATTGTTTTGGCAAGGATGTAAGGAGATAGACACCTTAATACATTGTTAGTAGAAGTATAGATTAGTTAACTTCAAATAATTAGTTAACCTTTATGCACACTGGTAACCTCTATGAAGAACAATTTGGCAAGTCAATTAAAATTAAAAATGTATACACCCTCTGACCCAGTAATTTCACTATTAGTTTTCTCATGTGTTTAATGAGGAATATATAAGAATATTCACTGCTATTTTTTTATTTTTATTTTTGGTAATAGAAAATGACTGGATGCAACTTAATACTCATTAGTTGGGTACTGGTTAAATAATTGATGGTACTTACTAGGATACAACATAGGTTTAAAAATAATAAGGCATACACACACACACACACACACACACACACACACACACACACACTAATGAGCACTCACTATAAACAGTGTTAGTGAAAAGCAAGTAAGTATATATAGAATTCTAAATACTAATACTAAAATAGAAAGAAAATGTATACACTTAGAATATCTGTAGAAAGGGCATGTAAGAAATTAGTTGTACTTGTTACCTCTACAGGATGGGATCTTGCTCTATTATCCAGGCTGGTCTCTAATTCCCGGACTCAAGGAATCCTCTTACCTCAGCCTTTCAAGTAGCTGGGACTATCAGCACATAGCATCCTGCCTGGCTTAAGACTCATTTTTGAATGTGCCTTTTGAATTACGCCTATGTGTGTATATATCCCACTCAAAATTTTAAATTGTTATTTTTAAAAAGACCTAAATTTTCAAAATCAGCCAACAAATCTCTTCTACTAGCATCAAGACAACATGCTTGAGCCTAAGTACTTTAGGGATCACTCTCTCGTATCTGTAAGCAGCTGACCTAAGGATACTGCCATGTTCTGCTGGGGTGTGTGTGTGTGTGTGTGTATGTGTGTGTGTATGTCACCAGGGACTGAATCCAGGGACATTCTACCTCTGAGCTACACCTCCAGCCCTATTTTATTTTTATTTGGAAACAGTCTCACTAGGTTGATGAGAGTCTCACTACTTGCTGAGACTGTCCTCGAACCTGCATTCCTCCTATCTCAGCCTCCCAAGTACTGGGATTACAGGCGTGAGCCTCCACACCAGGCTTTGAATTCTTAACAAAAGGCAAAAAGTCAGTCATACAACAAACCATCCACTAAGAACTATCTACAATGTGATAGAGTACTGAGGCAAATTCAAAAAGATAATCTGCCTCTCAAGGAGCATTTGAGTAGGAGCAGAAGGTATTATGCAAAATAATATAATTCAAAGTAATAGAAGTTATCATATATAGATCTATTTTAAAAAGATTAAACTATCACAGCCAAAAGGACTCTTAAGGACACATGACAAGTTAATGTAGGGTGGTATCTTGGATGGGATCTTGAAAGAAAAAGAGGTAAACCAAGGAAAACTAAGTTTAGATAAAAATTTAGGTTAAAAACTATGGAAATCTGAATAAAGTATAAATTTTAATTAATATCAGAACTGGATACACACCTGTAATCCCAATACTTAGGAGACTGAGACAGGAAGATTGCAGGTTCAACGCTAGCCTTAGCAACCTAGTGAGGCCCTCAGCAACCTAGCAACACCCTGTTTCAAAATAAAAAATAAAATAGGGCCGGGAGTGTATCACAGAGGTAGAATGCCCCTAGGTTCAATCTCCAGTACCACCAAAAAATACACACATAAATAAAAGATATATAGAGGGGGGACTGGGGGTGTAACTCAGTGGTAGAGTACCCCTGGGTTTAAGCCCCAGTACACACCTCCATACACACACACACACACACACACACACACACATACAATTAAAAATAAAAGTAAAAAATAGGTTAATACCTAAAAAAACCTTTATTAAATATTTTTCAACTTGAGAAATACAAATTTGTCTACACATGTTTCAACCATATACAACTATTTTGTGGGAGGGGTACTGGGGATTGAACCTAGGGGCATTCTACCTCTGCTACGTATTTTTTATTTTGAACCAGTTTCACTAAATTGTGAGTGCTTCGCTAAATTGCTGAGGCTGGCCATGAACCTATGATCTTCCTGTCTCAGCCTCCCAAGTACTGGAATTACAAGAGTAGGCCACCACGCCCAGATCAACTATTCTTTTTTTAACACATCAAAAATATTATTGTGCCGGGCGTGGTGGCGCACACTTGTAATCCCAGTACTTGGGAAGCTGAGACAGGAGGATCATAGGTTTGCGGCCAGCCTCAGCTACTTAGTAAGGCCCTCCGCAACTTAGTGAGACCCTGTTTCAAAATAAAAAATAAAATAGGACTGGGGGTGTAGCTCAGAGGTAGAATGTCCCTGGGTTTCATCCCCAGTACCACAAAAAAAATACATATATAATTGTTATTTTTCCCCTTGTAAAATTATTATCTTAATATTAAATTGTAATTTGGAAAATAAAGGTAATCCTGACATCTAAATAATATGATGGGCCAAAAAAATCCATACTTTTGAACTCTATTCAATGAAATTACAGTGCAATAAACACTTTTACCTTAGTTTTTCAGAACCCTAGAGTATCTTCCTTTGTTTTAAGAACTACCACAACATTCTCAAAATAAAACTAATTTTTCTAACAGGACAATACAGGAAAGGGAAGAAAACAAAAGGAAAGGAGAAGAAGAGAAGGCAGAATCATAAAAAAGAGTGGGTAAAATTCTAGAGATGTTAGGAACTGCCATCTAGATACTTTACACCTCTATTTCTGTGTTTAAAATGAACAACTAAATCATAATCTATATTTCTAGTCATTTGTAACTTAACTTTACAAAAAAAGCCCTCCAAAAATCTAACCATTAAAGGTAAGAACTCCTCTTTCATATAAATATTAATGTAAAAAGGACTTTTTAATCTTCAAATAAATAAAGCAATTATATATCAGAATCTATGAGATATGGCCAAATTGAAAACTTCATACTTTTAAATACTTCAAAATTTAAAAAATCAGAAAACACAAGTTAACTGAGCACCCAATTCAAGAAGATGAAAAATTAACCAAATCATCCTAGTAAAAAAGTAAATGAAATAAAATTAAGAAAAAAGAAAACCTAAAGAATAAGAAACAAAAATAAAGCAAGAGCGGATTTCCAAGACTAAAGTAATTTTTAAAAATACCCTACAATGTCTAGACAAGGGGGAAGAAGAAATTTTTTTAAAAACCATTAAATCCTATAATTTAGAAAACTTATCAACAAAATAATGTAGTATTGGCACAGATTTCAAAAAATTGAGGGAACACAGCTGGGTGCAGTGGCACACACCTCTAATCCCAGTACTTCAGGGGCCAAGACAGGAGCATCCCAACTTTAACATTAGCCTCAGCAACTTAGCAAGACCGTTTCAAAGTAAAAAAATAAATAAAAAGGGGCAGGAGTAGCTCAGAAGTAGAATGTCCCTGGGTTCAATCACCAGTACCACACCAAAAAAATAAAAATAAAAAAAATCAAGGGAACAAAATGGTATTTATAATTAGATATAAAAATACACATATAAAGCTGGGGGTGGTGGCCCAAGCCTGTAATCCCCATACTTGGAAGGCTGAGATTAGAGGATCGCAGGTTTAGGACCAGCCTCAGCAACTTAGTGAGACTCTCAGTAACCTAGTGAGATCTTGTTTCAAAAACAAAAAATAACACACACACACACAAAGGGTTCGGGGTATAGCTCAGAGGTACAATGCCTCTGGGTTCAGCCCCTAAAACCTAAATAAATGAATACACATTTACACAAATAGATGAATTAGGTTATGTTACAGGGAGTGACATTTTATATCAGCAGAGATAATTAGATAATTTGTAAAAAATAGAGAGTCCTGCCTTACACCACATATAAAAAAAATTTCTAGGATAATTAAAAATATTCACAAGAAGGGTCAGGAGCATGAAGAAAAAGACACAGAGAAGCAATAAAGGAAAATTCTATTTAGATCTAATTCTAGTTAAATGTTTAATTTGGTGCAGTGGTACATGTCTGTAATCCCAGATACTAGGGAGGCTGAGGCAGGAGGATGACAAGTTTGAGGCCAGTCTGGACAATTTAGTGAGACTCTGTCTCAAAAATAAAATAAAAAGGTCCTGGGGGGTATAACTCAGTGGTAGAGCACCCCTGGATTCAGTCCTCAGAACCACAAAATAAAGTTAATTTCCACATGGAAAAGAAGAATTGACAACAGATTTCAAGAAAATGCTAGTAACTTACTTACTTATTATTTATTTATTTATTTTGCGGTACTGGGGATTGAACCCAGGGGCATTCTACCTCCGAGCTACACCTCCAGCCCTATTTTTTATTATTTATTTTTAAACAGGGTCTCGCTATTTGCGGAGGGCCTCGCTAAGTAGCTGAGGCTGGCGGCAAACCTGGATCCTCCAGTCTCAACCTCCCAAGTACTGGGATGACAAGCGTGCGCCACCATGCCCGGCTAGTAACATTTTAAATACAAAGGACTATCATCATATTTAAATACTGATTATGGATTCAAAGCATACAAATAACTAAACAGAAAAGTTGGCAAAGTATATGAACAAACATTGAGGATAAAATATAGAAGATAAGTAGACAAAAAAATTAGCCTTTTCATAAAGAAAGGCTAATTAAGAGAGATGCATTTTTGGCCTGTTATATTGAGGAGGTGTAGAAAGAGGTTGGCAAGAGTGACATGAAATAAGTATCTTCAACTTAGAGAGACCCTGCTTCAAAATAAAAGAATAAAATAGGGCTGGGGGTGTTCATCAGAGGTAGAATGCCAGCTTAATCTGATTTTCTTTCTACCAATGTTTTTGTTGTTTGTTTGTTTCTGTTTTTGTTTTGTTTCGTTTTGAGTTTTGTGTGTGTGTGTGTGTGTGTGTGTGTGTGTGTGGTACTGTGGATTGAACCCAGGGGCATTCTACCTCTGAGCTACACCATCAGCCCTTTTTTTATTTTTTGTTTCTGAAACAGGGTTTTGCATCTCAGCCTCTCAAATATTGAAATTATTTATAATACTGAGATTATTATGTGCTACCATGCCTGGCTTGTTTTTTATTTAGTTTTGTGTTATCAGGGATTGAACCCAGGGGCATTCTACTACTGAGCTACACCCATAGCCTTTTTTTTATTTTTTATTTTGAAATAGGGTCTAAGTAGTTATGCAGTGCTAGCCTAGAACCTGTGATCCTCCTGTCGTGGCCTCCCAAGTACTGGGATTACAAGCATGTGTCATGTGCCCAGCTTACCAATGTTTTTCTTTAACATAGGATATTAACTCTTAACTGTTATCTAAATATTTAGTTTTATTAAAACAACCAAAACAAATTGAAAACAAGAAAAGCTATCAAGGTATTGATGGATTATGAAAGGAGATAGTTCTGACACCTCTTCTACCTCAGAGTTAACAGTTCCATTAATGTGGAAATAACTTAGATCTTTACTTTGACTATTCTTACTCTGCTACTATCCAGCTTTTGTTACTAATCTTTTACACACAGTTTTTGTTCCTCCCCTTCTCCCCCACTTAATCCTATGACATATTTATAAAACACCTAAGTGATATATATTTATTGGCCTAAGACTTTATTTTGGAAAGAGCATAGTGTAATCCTTATCTTCTGTACAGAAACTTATTTGTTTTCTTTCTTTCCTTTTCTATAGTGCTGGGGATCATACTCAACACCTCAAGCATGCTAGGCAAGCACTCTACCACTGTACAACCCCCGTCCTATAATGAAATTTCTTATTTAAAATAGCTAAGAAGTCTCTTGCTCGTTTGGATGGATGGACAGGGAGACTCGCTCTCCCCTTCTTGAGATGACCCCCAACCTGTATCCCCACCTTTCTTAAGTTAATTAAACCTTTGCCTTTTTCTGATGGCACGTGTTGAAATTCTTATTCATCATGGAAGCCAAGGACCCCTCAGAATTAGCATGTCTCCCATGACATAATCTGGTGACCCAACGAAGGGGCTTCAGAAAAAGTCAACAGTGTACCGAGGATTGAACCCAGGGGCATTTTACCATGAAGTTGCGGAGGGCCTCACTAAGTAGCTGAGGCTGGCTGCGAACCTGGTTCCTCTGGTCTCTGCCTCCCAAGTACTGGGATTGCAAGCGTGCGCCACCACACCCGGCTACATGTTCCTTTTATATGACTGAGCTAGTCTGGTGTAAAAAATTGTGTCAGTTTTCAGAGGACCCTGATAAATTTATAAATGGGTTTCAAAACCTGGCTATTATGTTTGATCTAACATGGATGTATCTTCATGTGATCCTCCTGGAGAAAAGGCTCCTATACAGA
>PVJS01005061.1:0-16420 GCA_004027185.1 Glis glis
TTAAGTGAGATTAGCCAATCACAAAAAAAGAAGGGACATATGTTTTCATTAATATGCACAACCTAGGGAGTAGTGGGGACACAAAAGGGACTCCAATGACAACAGAGAACCCTCAGTAGTGCAAGGGAAGGGGTACAAGGGAAGGGGAAGGGCAAGAAAGAAGTGAATCTATGGAATTACTATCATAAACAATGTGTACTTATGAGATTATACCAACATCATTCTCAGTGCTACATGTGGAGGGGAGGTGCGGGGGATGGACACCAAGAGCTGTGTGCATGTATGTTAACACCAAACTGATACTCATTGTGATGTAAGACTACAATGCATCAATAAAAACATATTAAAAAAATTTTAAAAATTAAAAAAAAAACTAACAGGAATTGAGAGCTCATGAAGTACCAGGCAATATTCTAAGTCCTATATATATATATATAAACTCACTTAATCCTGATATTAGATGTCACCATCCTTATTTTAAAGATGAGGAAACAGAGATACATATATGTTTATTAACTTTCCCAACATTACAAAGATGCCATCAAAAAGCCAATTGTTTTTAACACAGATACCTAGATCTCAAAGTTCACATTTCTAGCCATCGTGAAACTTTGGTTGCTGTTTAAGGTTATGAAATTTATAAATCCACTTAATTAGGCAAAAATAAATTGCACTGAAATTGACTGGAAGGAATAAACAAGTGAGCGAACCGATGTGAACCTCTACAGAGGGTGGGATTTCAAAATTTTACAACATTCCGTTAGGTTTACATTTTAAATGTTTACATTTAAATCAATTTATATATTGAAATATGATCTTTTCATTAAACTTTTAACATAAGTTTACACATTCATTCATCAGTCGAGTGCCTATTTGAGCATGGTGCCCTTCAAAAAACCAGGGATTTACCAGTGGAACAAATCAATGATCACTGTGCTCATGGAGTTCATAGAGCAGAGGCAAAAGAAAGGCAAGTAATAAATATGACATATAATAAAATGATAAGGTGTGTTGAAAGATGATGAGTATAATGGAAGCAAGAAAATATAGGAGAGTAAGCAGAATCAGCTAGTGCGGTCATTAGGGTCATGGTGCTATAAATAGTCTCAGAACGTTCATGAAGAATCTGATATTTAAGCAAAGAGTTGATGGAGATGAAGGAGGTACTCACATGCTATCTGCGAGAACAGCTTCCTAGGGAGAGGCAACAGCTGGGATCCAGGCTGCTGAGTGATGGGCCTTTAACACATCCATAAACAGCAAAGATACCATTCTTGGGTTACTGTAAGTAGACTTGGGCCTTTATTATTTAAGAAAAAAATGGGTAAATTGCAGATATTTGGAAAGATTTGACTTTTATTTTTAAAGCACCATTCCTGCCTGCTGTTTTGATCATAAAATGCAGATATGCATAGAAACTCAGTAAGAAGCATTCATTCAGATGAGAGAGGAAGACCAAAGGGAAATGTCTGAATTCTAGATATATTTTGAAGACGCAGCTAAGGAAGTTACTGCTAGATTGGATGTGAGGTATGAAAAGTAATGATCGACCGATGGCATGTTAAGGTTTGTGGTCTTGGAGCTGAAAAATCTGAGCTGTCCCTAATTAACATGGGAAATGTGAGTTCAACAGATTTTGGAAGGAGGAACAAAAGCTTACTTTTGATATGTAAATTCATAGGTATTTATTTTGCATCTACATGAAAAGTAGTTGTGGATGAAAAAAATCTGGAATAAAAGTAGAGGTCATAAGTAAAATTACTACCATTGACTATGTGTACCTATGTGAATATACCAACGTCAATCGCAGTACTCTGAATTGGGAAGGGGGAAATGGGGAGGGGGCACCAAATGCTGAGTGCTTATATGTCAATGTCAACATGATTTACATTATGATGTGAGACTATAATGCACCAATAAAAGCACATTAAAAAAAAAAGTGGAGCCGGGCGTGGTGGCGCACGCTTGTAATCCCAGTACTTTGGGAGGCAGAGACCAGAGGATCCGGGTTTGCGGCCAGCCTCAGCTCGGTCTCTCTCTCTCTCTCCCTGTCTCTTTCTCTCTCTCTCTCTCTACTTAGTGAGGCCCTCCGCAACTTCGTGAGACCTGGTTTCAAAAATAAAGTATAAAAAATAGGGCCGGGGGTGTAGTGTGGATGTAGAACGCCCCTGGGTTCAATCCCCGGTACCGCAAAAAAAAAAAAAAAAAGTAGAGGTCCTAATGTCTTATCTCGGCATTCTGATGAGTTTGAATATTTTGGCATGAACGAATGTGACAGTTGTGGGGATGCAGTGGGGAAAGGCTGAGCAAGAGGAACTGCTCAGTCTTCCATTCTCAGGGGCAATGAAGGAATGAAGAAGAGGGGAGTCGCAAGTGGCATTTGTTTAAGAAAGATGTTATAGAAAGTTTTATGACATCATAAAATCTATAGGCTGATATCAAATTTCATTGGTCTCACTTTATTTTAGCTCAACTATAACTTTAGGAGCTGAAGTTCTGCAACTTCCCTATTAACTGAGAATAGCAGCTCTCTTATGATGGCAAACATCACTCTACCTGTTTTATAGTATTCTGAGTAAGGGAGTCAATCACACCTTGGTCTTCTCTAGTACAAATGCACATTTTTAACAATAAAATAACAATATAGTTTATGATATGTTGAGATTAAATTTTTTAAGTTTGATTTAAAAACAAAAATCTGTTCTCAGTTTACCTTCTCTTTTTGGTGGTACTGGGGAGTTGTACCTCTGAGCTTACACCCTCAGCCCTTTATTATTATTATTATTATTATTATTATTCCAACATTGCACAGCTATAAGCAGAGTCAGTGATCTTTGCTAATGTGGGGAGTGCATCTCTAGCCATTACAGTGATTTTTCTAAGGTTCCTTCCAGAACATACTATAAATTATACAGGTCACCTATGAATGTTTCCTCCTAAAGACTAAGAGTGCAGAAGTGTACTCATGCCAAGGAATCATTTTATGAACTGATAAACTTAATAGTTCCTGTTAAATGTATGAAGATAAATTTATATATTATGTCATTTAAATTTAATTTCCTGTAACTTAAGATGATTATTTTTTATTTCTTCCACCTGTGTACCAATATATATATATATATATATATATATATATATATATCACATTCTTTTAAAATCGTTTGGTAAATAAGAGTGCATTAAGAAACATAATGTATGTAATTGGGCCCATAGCTTTTTTACATTAGTATGTTTTTGGAAAATATTTCAACCAGCAGAATTGCTCTGCCAGATTATGGGCATTTTAGAATGTAAAAGATACTGAAAAATATCCTTCCAAAAGGTTGTAGTCATTTGCATTATCACCAACAGCATATGAATGCACGTGTTTTGCTACATCCAACTTGCGATTAGTTCTATCTTGAAAATGGTAAAACTAAGATTAAACCACAGCTTGTTAGCCCAGTGGCTCATGGGCTTAGTCATGAGTTATCTGTATGAAGGTCTTCTCATTTTGCTTACATTTATTTTATATTCATTTGTAATTTCTACTGGATTTTATTGGACATTTAAAAAATCTCTGAAATAGTTTTGAACCATTCTATTCCCTTTTGTTTATTCATCAACATGATCTTGTTTTTTATTATTCTTCTAAGCAATCTTTATACATTTTTATCTGTGGACATAATCATCTATTTTTTTCACTCATCTAGTGTGAATTAGTTCTTTTTTATATATTTTCTGCTCTTTTTATGAGAAGAACTTTAGAATCATGTGATCTGTTCTATTAAATGAAATTCTTGCTTTTATGACTTCCACTAATTTGTTTTGGGCATCTTTTCATTATTGTGATATACAGTGTGATATATATTTTATTAATATAAAATGATATATTTAGATCAAAGTTTTTGCACTAGATTTTACTTGCTTTGATACTCATTTTTCCTGAGGATTCTTTTGGTTCTTTATTTGCCATTATTCTGTGGATTGCTTGTTTTCGATCACTTCATTACTTTAAAGATTTTTATTTTTTAAATCACAAGTGTGTGTCAGTTTACAGACAGGAATTTGGACTGTTTTTTATTCTTGATTTTAAAAAGTATTTGACTCACTCAAGTAATGTCTTTTGTCTTTATAAAGATAATCTATGTTCCCTATTATTGGAATTCCGATTTTTACCACATTAAGACTATATTAGCCTTTTTGCAAATTAAACAGAATTGATACTTGAGTTTCACATCTTACATAGGGTATCGCAAATACTTTCATGTTTTGGCTTTGAGATGTTTAACAGATTTACCAATTTAATTTATACAATGTCCCGATAGGAGAAGAGCGTATGTTGTAATAGTAGAATGTCAGAAGGAGGCTCATTTCATACTGAGAAGGTACTCTATCTAATGTTACACACTAATAACCAATTAATCATTTTTATATATTTGGGCATAAAGTAACAGCAAGCTAAATGATCATTCTTATTTTAAATCATTTAAATAATCCATAGTCCTATGAAAATGACAGTACTGAATCTCTCTTTTACCCATAAAGAATGGGGAAGCTGAGTAATTAGCCAAGAGCCTAAAACATGAAGTTGGAAGAGCCATGCAGAATACCATTAGGCTATCCTGCCTTCCAGAGAAAGATGTAGTGTACTATTTAGGAAATGGTGTTTTTCCCTCTGAAATAATAGGATTAGCATCTATTATGAAAGTTATGGCTGGTATTTAAGGTTCTCAGAAGTCCTAATTACTAATGTCTGCAATCTTACTGTGTTTTATGCTTAATACTGTCAAACTTTTGACATCTACATAGGTGAGTTATTAAACCCATATTCATATTATCCTTTAGGAGTTTTGCTAAGCATTCTGACTTTTGCATAATATTTCAAACTTTTTGCTACTTCTTATAAATAATATTGAATTTTTCTTAAATAGTGAATTATGATCTTTGAGTCCTTTGTTGTGAGTATACAATTCATCTACTATGTATTGTTTTGTTGGCATGAAAAATATTCAACCAAATCTTGTGTTAGGTAAGATTTATTTTCTCAGGTACAGTGTTCTTTTTATTTCTCATGACATTAACTTAATATTTCTTTATATTGAGTTTTTGTGTTATAAATGGAGCAATACTTATTATGGTCTGGGTAAAGCTAAACATTCTGCTATAAGGCCAAATGATTACTGTATAAATTAGAATTGAAACGAGAGGGTAGGATGATTTGTACATAAAACACTAATGAGATTCAATTATTCACTCACAACAGGCATGCTCTGTCTTTCTGTGTATCCATTCATCATCGAGAATCATCTATATCAGCACAACACTTCAGACTTTCAGTACTCAAGTAATTTATGATGTTTAGAATTACATGCATTGGCACACTATTTTTATAAGTTTTAAACAGATGGTTTTATATCTGAGATTTTTAAAAAGACAAGAAGAAATAATTTTTTCATGGCCAAATTGTCTTTCATTGTATGAATTTCTGCCAACTCAAGCATATTGAGTGTATTTATCTTTGAAATTCTATTTCACAACTTATAAATGTATAAATGCCAGTCTCAAACACTGTGATTGTATCACACATCTCAAAAAGTTGGTTTTTTTACACAACCTATTTGTTAACATATTTTTGCATGAATTTTCAAGATAATTGCTATTGTTAAAAATAGGTTGCCAGAATTTCCCTTGGCAGGAATCATTATGTGAGGATTGTTTTCAAAGATAAAATTTTAGGTTTATCTAGGAAAATGGAATCTTCTGCACCCTGTACATTCAGCTCTTTGCTGAGTGTTTAGAATCTCAATGCAATCTGTAGCCAGATTAAACCAATGAAACACTAGCATAAAATGGAAAGATTTGTGAATCTTTGTAAGAACATAAAATTATGACACATTATAAAATTGATGTTAACCAAATAGGCTTACAAATTTATAATGCTTTACATCTCTATAACATAAGAACTAAGCAAGAAATGCATTAAATTATATTCCAGATTTAGTACCCCGTGATTCTATAATTCATGGTGAAATTGGAAAATCTAAGAATTGCAGTAAATAGTATCCAAAAGCAAACAATACTCATTTCCTGTTCATCAAAAGAAGTAATGCTGCTATTATTAATGTTGTATCATAAATGGTAAATTTTTAATTGTTGTCATAAATACATGTAGACAAATGAGTAAGGTCACTAGAAGCTTTATCATAAAACATTAAACAAAAGTTGGGCGTGGTGGCACATGCTTGTAATCCCAGTACTTTGGGAGGCAGAGACCGGAGGATCCGGGTTCGCGGCCAACCTCAGCTCTCTCTCTCTCTCTCTCTTTCCTTGTCTCTCTCTCTCTCTCTCTCTCTCTCTCTTTCCTTGTCTCTCTCTCTCTCTTTCTCTCTCTCTCTCTCTCTCTACTTAGTGAGGCCCTCCGCAACTTTGTGTGATCCCGTTTCAAAATAAAGTATAAAAAATAGGGCCGGGGTGTAGCACGGAGGTAGAACGCCCCTGGGTTCAATCCCCAGTACCGCAAAATAAATAAATAAATAAATAAAACATTAAACAATAATATGTGTAAGAATTTGAACTTATTTTTGTGAGGACACTAGTGTACTATATCTAAACCAGAATTGTTTAATAATATAAGTTCAAAAAGAGTATAAGTGTTTTGGCACGGTATGTGGATCAAATTATATTTATGATGTGAAGGTCTCAATTTCTTAATGTTAATTTTTATAGCATGAGGTCAAATACACAAAACATGTTTAGTTAATACAAAGGGATATGAAAGACACATGCAAATTGCATGGCATAAATGTGAGAAGGAATAAAAACACCAACACAAAAATAATATCAGATATACACACATCTGATACGGGCAGTCTTCCACACCACTGTGTTTTTAAATCAAGCAATGCAAAGAACTCTAAGTAGGACACTGTCTAAGCACAAGGAGAATCGCATAGAGTAGAGCTTTAACTAGCACAGCATTTCATTCAAGAAGAGCGCTTCAAGACTTCATTTAAAATTATCAGGGGCACATTATCTGGGTACACAACAAGAAGCAATTATTGGTTTAATTAGCCGACATTCACCACATCACCCTCTTTCTCTTTGTTCGATTGCCAGGCAATTTTCTACAATCATTAAGCAAGGGAACTATAATTCCACAATGACCTAATCCACAGCTCCTTCTTATCACATTGGAATATTTTAAAGTTATTTATGACAGTCCTCAATAAGAACTAAGTCCACTGGGCAGAAAACACTTCAGGCTTAACAAATCAATATTCATTGCCATGTTCTAAATCTTGATTATATTTAATAATCTACTGTGCTTTGTTTTTGAATAGATATTTGCCATGAAATCAGGTCAAGAGTATTTGACTGAAAGGGAATATGGATGATCACTTTTATAATTTTTAAGAACTCTGCCAATGGTATATATTTTATAAGGATTCATGGATATGACTGAACTTGTCCAAGTAAATTTCAAAAGGGGAAAGAAGTTTAAAATTTAAGGTCATGTAAACCAAAAATATAAAATTGACTCCTTCTAAATTATTGTTTCAGTCAAATTGTGCAGATAGTCAAGCAACATTTTGGCTTATAATATTAACGATAAGAATAGGTAAATTCTTAAAATGTGTCATAATGAGAAATTTCGAATTTGGCATTGAAAAAATGAAGGCAAGTTAAAAGGGATAGAACCATTTTCGCTCTGAGGTCATGGTAAATATAGGTGTCTCTGTTGAACGAAAATATCCAGTAGAGAATCTAGAGCTCTCTGTAATTTAGCAAGACCCTGTTTTAAATTTAAAAAGAAAGAGGATGAAGGTGTAGCTTGGAGGTAGAACACCCCTTAGTTCAATTCCCAGTACCCCCCACCCCCTGCCATAAAAAAGGATTAAACAATTCATGAAGGGGAGTAGGCCAAGAATGTGTGCAGGTAATTTCCTGAGTGATGAGGAGTCTGCTCATTCATCTAGCCAGTTCCGTAATTCTTACCCCAGCATGCCTCATGGCCATAAATATGCTTTAGAATGTACTCTAACACACGAAGACATGTATCCATGGGCACTTACTGTCTGAACTCACACACTGATGTGGGGGTATTAATCTTGCCACAATGGTGAGGGTGTACCAACCTTGCCACAGTGATGTGGGGGTACTAATCTTGCTACCATGATGTGGGGGTACCAGCCTTGCCATTGATGTGGGGGTACCAGCCTTGCCATTGATGTGGGGGTACTGCCTTGTCATTGATGTGGGGGTACCAGCCTTGCATCAGTGTTCAGTGGCCAGAATGTTCTCCTTCGGCAGCCATCTCAGTGTTCCAGTATTCCTCTTCTCCACTTCCTCAAACCATAGAGCATGTTTCTTTCCAGTCCTGCTCACAACTCAGTCCGCTCTTCAACCCCAAGTGCTGCAGACCCCAATTCCAGATAAACACGAAAGCCCACCATTCAGTGGTTTCTTTTTCATTGCCTCTCTGCCCCTAACCCAAGTAGTGATAAACACTGTAGATTCTGTAGCTGTTCATAACTCCCATCTTGTTTCAAAACATTCACTATAGACAAAAGAAAAAAAGACACAGAAGTCGATATATACAAGTTTTGTAAGACATAAAGAGTAATATACTTCTACTATTTATGTGGCATTTTAAATATTTGTCCTGGGGATCTTTTGCATAGGTTCCTATGTCTGACTTTTTAAAACATAAAATAGCAGTTGACATGGTGGTGCACAACTGTGATCACCTTACTTGGGAGGCTGAAATGGTAGGATCTTAGGTTGGAGGCCAGTGCAACAATAACTCTCTGAGACCTTGTCTCAAAAACAAAAATAGACTGGAGGTATAGCTCAGAGGTAGAAAATCCCTGAGTTCAATTTGCAGTACACACACACACATACACACACACACACACACAAATATATATAATGAAATATATATGTATATAATAAAACAGCTGGGTATGGTGGCATATGCTTGTAATCCCAGTACTTGGAAAACTAAGACAGGATTGCAGGTTCAAGACCAGCCTCAGCCACTTAGCAAAGACTGTTTCAAAATAAAAAATAAAATAGGGCTAGGGGAGTAGTTAGGGGCTCAACCCCCAGGGCCACATACACACAAATTAATTAATTAATTAATTAATTATTTTATTTATTTATTAAACCACATTCTATAGATTATATTTTATATTTGTAGACTACATATGGCATTATTTATTCCTCTTTCCCATATCACAAATATTTAGATGGTTTTCATAATTTCACTGAGTAAATTTATTCCTAATTTTTAGACACATGTTATGAATTATAGAATCTTAGTTCTTAGAAATGGTCTCATAGTTGAACATTATTGATATTTTACAAATTTTTGATTTAAATCCTAATTTATAATATTATTAGAAAATCATTTGAACTTCATTGCTCCTCAATTTTGGCCTCGAGTAAAATGAACCATTTTTTAAAATGCTTGCAAAATGTGTATTTTCTGCTTGCTTAGTACTTCATATGTGGTCAGGATGATTAATTAATTATATATGGTAAATATAAACAAATTAATAACATATTGCATTCTTATTTAATTTGCATATGAAACATTAACGAATACTTTAAAAACTATAATATTGATAATATTGCACTTTATGGTTTCTATTTGGAAAAAGGCTTTGATCTCTGATCTTCCCTCTTGTTCCTTTCTTCCTCCTTTTCAGTCATTGTTCTTTCTCTTGTCCTTCTATTATCTTTTTTTTGGGGGGGTACTGGGGATTGAACCCAGGGGCATTCTACCTCTGAGCTACAGCCCCAGCCCTATTTTTTATTCTTTATTTTGAAACAGGGTCTCACTAAGTTGTGGAGGGCCTCACTAAGTAGCTGAGGCTGGCCGCGAACCTGCGATCCTCCTTTCTCAGCCTCCCAAGTACTAGGATTACAAGCGTGCACCACCACGCCCGGCTTTTCCTTCTATTATCTTTTAAGGAAGAGTTTTCTTTCTTCCCACCTCATTCATTTAGTAATTGTTTGTCTCACTTTTGATCTACTTCTTGTCCTTAAATTTTTATTACTAATATTGGAAAATCAGATTGGAATCTAGTGTTAATAACTACCATTTAGAACTAAATAAGGTTTGTAAAGATATTTGTCAGTTGTCTCTTAGCTTCCAGAATTATAAAGAAAACTTTCTATAATTCTGATTCTGTTTTCAATTTAACCTTTCGTAAGTTCAGATTTTTCTCTGTAATATGGACACAATTATAACTACATGATTAAATTTTTGTAATGATCAAGGTAACAGATAGTTGTGCCTATGCTAATTGCATGGATCTTGGCAGATGGTTAGTAAATGTTATTCTTCTTACACTTCTCTTTTTCTAAAACTAGTGTCTCCATTGTGTGATTATAGAGTTCTAGATGTCATTATTTTTCCAATAGATCATTGGGTTATAGTATTTGTATGCTGAACTGAGCTTTTCCTTTCAAAATCAATTATTTTAGTATCATTTTTCTACTATACAGGATGTAAATTAATGAAAAGAATATAGGATTGTGATTCTACTGACCTTTTGTAAGGATAACACACCAAAATTACACAATTTTTAGATTATATTCACTGATTTCTTATAACAAATTATGCACTCTCTAGCATTCTGTATATGTTTGAAAGATATTAAGTATAGAAATATTTTTCTCATCAGTCTATTATTTGAGGTTTTATTTTGGCACATGCTTTGGTCGGGTTTCTGAATTTTGAGATATTATTCGATATAGTAGAGTTATTTGCTGTTTGGTGCTCTGACACTGTTAAGCCTGTTGATGGTTAACTTATAAAGAAAACCAAGACAGCAAGAGGCCTAGATAATATTTAAGGTATAGGTGTCCCTGTTAAATAATCAAGCGAAAGTCACACAAATTGAGAAGAGAGAAGGGACATCTAAGTAGGTAGGAGTATGAGATAGAAATGGCAGATCTATTCTTTATATAAAGACAAATAGATTTCCTTTATTTTGCTTTTACGTGTGGTGCATGACATAGTGACATCCCAGGGCATGAAGTTTTGCTGCTCACTGGAAGTGCAGATGAAGGGTACCATTTGGGCAAAGTGTTCAGGCATATCCAACATTTTGAAATTGGAAAGAGACATAATTCCACTGGACAGGGACATAAATATTAAAACAAAACAAAACAAAATCCCTCAAATGGGAAGAAAACCTTGAGAATAGGGAAGTTTAAACTGGGACATATAGATAACAAAAAATTTCTAAAATCTCACATCTCCAACCACCATCTCTTGAAAGAATTTAATGCTATTGCACATAAATAAAAATGTCTCAAAATGATAACTTTATTGAAGGTATTTTAATTAAAATTCACGTAGTTTAAATTTTCCTTTTAAATTTGCCACTCATTGATATTGAGCATTTTGTTGTGCATTTATTCATTAACAATTTGCCAAATGTAGCATTGTATACTATTGAGAATCCAATATTAAATCTCATCTTTATCATGTACTAGAGATGTGAAAATTGACAGTTGGCTTTTTTGTGTCTCATTGTTTCTTCTTTTAAGTAGGGTAATAAGCTCCTAAGGGTTAGGATGAAATTAAATGAAGTAAGTTGGCCTAGTAGTATTCTTGGCACAAGTTTCATTCCCAATAAATAATAGTTTCTATATTCCCCACTCAACTAGAATCTGGCTATTTATTCAGTCACAACAATGCATAACAAATCTGATTAGGCAGTCACCATTCAAATGTGGGCAGGCATCAATTTATTTTATTTTTGTGGTTACATATGTCTTGGCATTGAGTGGACCTGTATTTTCCATGTGCCAGATTTGGTGCAGCTGACTTCCGAGTGCCAACTGCATCTCTTTCCAGTTGGCTACCTTGCCTCTAGATCCCATTTTAACACCCATGCAGCAGAGTGTACATGCTGTAGAAGTAATAGCATCCCAACACACACATACACCCCCCCAACACACACACATACACAGAACTAATGAGCTTTAAGTGATGAAGTCCCCAGCTTTCTCCTTGCTCAGGTGGGACAATTCTGTGTGTGTATTCCCCATCAGCTCTGGGAGTTTCATCTATGGAATTGGACTCCAGGAATCCCCAGTGACAGTTGGTTGACCATCCACCCTCTCAGTTCTCCATTCCTCTTGTCTGGCCTCCCAAATAAAATGCTTGTACTGAATGTTCCTTTTGGTTTCTCCTTTTGGGGAAAACGCATTTCCTTAGTCCAGACTAGTGATGCAAAATCTAACCTGGAATTAAAATTCCAGTCCCTGTCAAGTGTTTCTATTACCCAGTTATTTCCATATCAAGGCTTTTATTTCAACCGCGCTTGTCACCTGTCCTGCTTCTTTTCAAAGGATGTGACCCTGCAGGGAAACAGCATAATAAAGAGGAACCTGATTACATGATTTCAGGCTCATTAAGACAAATTATTCAGGGCCTGTCTGTGGTCGCAGCCTGACTTGGAGCCAGCAGGGTGGTCTTGACGCAGTGCTCCTGTGACAGGTTTGGCGGTCCATTTGCACCCTCATGCAGCTGGTTCTTTATTACTGAGGACTTTGGTGCTGCAGCTGTGACTCTCTTTGTCTCTCACCTGCAGCACACTAGAGTATGACCCACCCCTTCCCTGTCTCATGTGGAACTACCATTGTGTCCATCATGGGCTGCCAGAGGCCCTCCAGGAGTTTCCAGGAACTGAGTAGGCCTGCTTTGTGCACTCTCTCAGACCCTGGGGTTGCCATTTGGCCTCTCCATGCTGGGAATTGAAGTGTCCATCTTCAGATGTGTGTGTCTATATGAGAAGAAATGTGCAAAGTGTTTTAATTATTATTATTATTATTATTATTATTATTTCTAAGTAACACTCCAAACTACAAAGGACACATGCATCTTCTCCACTATCAAAGTCAATTCCAGGATAACAATGTGTATTTGTTTGTGGTGTGTGTGTGTGTGTGTGTGTGTGTGTGTGTTTGGGGGGGTTATTTTTCTGATTTCTCTGTAGTTGACTCCTTCCCGATTCTAGAGTTTGGTGGATTGCCATACAGAATCCGCAGGAACAGAGCCTCTCTGGCAATGGAATATTTAATAACATAGCCATATCTGGTAATAACTTAGAATATGAGGTGAAGAACACTTTATTTTGAGATTCCTTGCAAACCTTTGTTATTTTATTTATTTATTTATTTATTTTTTGGCGGTACCGGGGATTGAACCCAGGGATGTTCTACCTCTGCGCTACACCCCCGGCCCTATTTTTTATCCTTTATTTTGAAACCGGATCTCACGAAGTTGCGGAGGGCCTCACTAAGTAGAGAGAGAGAGCTGAGGCTGGCCACGAATGCAGGTCCTCCGGTCTCCGCCTCCCAAAGTACTGGGATTACAAGCGTGCGCCACCACGCTCGGCAACCTTTGTTATCTTATAAACCACCTGAAATTCTTTTGATGAGAAACACTATATATGCATTATAATTTATATATACAAAATATACATATTCTTTTTATGAAAAGTAAAAGGTATTATTGTACATGTATATTATATATACTTATTTTATATATTTATCTTACATATATTTATATATACATATATATACTTATATACATATATATACTTATACTTATACATATATACACTTATCTCTTTTAAGTCAGCAACAAACAAAAGTTAACCTACTAGTAAAATATAAAAACACCAATGTAATCAATCCACTGATCATGGGAGTGATTAGAGTAACATAGAGGACAAGAGGTTAATTTATACTCTTGGGTACCTTTCTTGGTGCACATCATTTTATATAGATCTTTTCCTGCCCTCCCTCCCACCTCCCTCTCTACCCTTCTACTTGGACTACACACTCTAGTTACAAGGTTCAAGAAGAGGATTCCTTCATCCTTTCCACTAACTACTTCCGATGGATGAATTTGAATTAGCTGTCTCCTCTGCTTGTATCTCACTTCCAAGATGTTTAAATAACTTTCCAATGGCCTCTTCACATGTTAAATCTTTGTTTACGTATTGCCCTTCACCAGTCAATATAATCTCATAGCATATATTTCATAGCACTCATAATAATCAAATCTCATATATTTCTTTGCTTGTTTTATTATATTTCTTTTATCAGGGGATTATAAATTTCACTTGCTGAATTTATAGGGTCTAGCAGCGTACTTGACACATAGTGAAATTCAACTAATATTTGATAAAGACAAGGAATAATAAAAAGAACTTAAGTTAAGATTTTTGTCAGATTTAATTGTTGTCCTTACAAAGTTTGTTCATTAGAATCATTCATGGTTATCATTTTGCTTTTTGTGATATTATAGAGAGCACACAAGATTAAAGCTTGACTAGATTAATTTTATAAAAGAAATACATAGCAGGTAAGACATAATTTGGGCATTTTTAATAAAATGAGAGTAAGAATTTAAAGTTTTAACTAGGCCCACATTGAAAAAAAATCACAATTTAAAACCCTATTTAGTGTTAATCGAGGTTGATCATCAAAGTCCCAGTATTTTGTAATGATCTTGAAATGAGGTGCCTGTGAAAATTCAAATCTTTATCTCTCAAAACTTCTAAATAACTAATTCTTATTAAGTAGAGGTAATAATTCGCTCAACACTATAAACTCAGCTTTATTGTTAAACCTTGAAAAGAATAAGTTTGCTTAATTCTCTGGGTTATTAAAGTAAAACCAATTTGTAGAAATTAAGCCAACTCTAGCTTTAAGCATTTCATGCTACTACTTAGGAAATAACTGAATATAATGAATTTTGCTTGGACAGCCTCCGTGTGAAGATATTTAGAGTGCATCTAAATTTACCAGGATAGACGTAAATTTTCCTCTTTTTTTCCTCTATCTCTGTATAATGCTCAATGGTGGGGGAAAAGGACTAAATTTTGGTACTTACTTATTTTGTCCTATATCATAAAGAAACATTTATCTAACACCCATTGTATAGGAACAGACACATCTCTGTATGTAAAAATGTAAATAAAATGATTTATTGGAAACAGGTTTCCTTCTCATTCTGTTTCATTCATGTATTTAACAGATGCTTGTTGGACACTTCTAGAAACTGGGACACATTAGTGAACAAAACAGACAAAGTCCTCTCATGGAGCTCACAGAGTACATCAAACATATGTAATGTTAGATGGTGATACGTACTAAGGAGAAATCATAAAGCAAGGAAGAAATGACTTCTTGTGGGGGGATGAAATTATATATAAGGAAATGTGGGGAAATGCAGAATTCCTGGAGTGGTCAAGCTTTCTGATTACATTTACCTATGATGTAGTTGAAAAATTTTAAGACATTGATAATAAACTCAAATGTCAGATCATGTGAATGAATAGAACGAGAGTCGACTTTCATTGGTAATAAGTGTAAGATAATCAGTTTAGGGAAAATTATTCATATAATATTTTCATGATTGCAGTTTCTGTCCTTTGTGTACAATTCAGCAACAGCAATTCAGAAAATTAGATATTTATAAAAATAATCCTTTCTCCAACCCAGTGCGGCATTCCCAAAGGAAATTGTGATGCTAATTTTAGGAGCCCACGTGACTGTGTTAAGGGATATCCAGATAACTGGTGAAGTGTTGTTGCCGTGTAGGTTGTGAAGGTGTTTGCACAAGAGACTGCCATTTGATTCAGTAGATTAAGAAAGACCTACTCTCATCAATATGGAGGGGCATCAACCTGACTCAGAAAGAATAAAAGGCAGAGGTGGATTTATTCTCTCTTTTGAACCTGGGACAACCACCTTCTTCTACTTTCACACATCAGAACTCCTAGGTTTCCAAGGTTTGGGTCTAGATTCCTACCAGTGTCCTTCCTGATTCTCAGACCTTCCGTCTGACCTGAGAGCTACACCAAAGGCTCCTGTCTTGAGCTCGCGATGCCATTCACATAGACCGATCACCTCTGTGTCTTTCCACAATGCCAGAATTTATTCAATAACAACAAACACTCAAGGCACACCACTTTCACCGGTTGCTTGTCACTGAGTATTTGTTCTGAATTGAATGTGTATATCTTACCCAGAATTCATAGCTGGTCATCCTAACCTCAGTGCCATGACATTAGGAGGTGAGATCTTTCTTCCTCTCTCTGTGCTGCTCAACATTTGAGGATGAAATGAGAAGACAAGTGTGATAGTTAATCTAAGTTGTCAACTTGACCTGATCATGACACACCCAAGATTATGTGATTTTGGGTGTGTAACAGCAGATTAAACAGAAAGCCCTGCCCTGAATGTAGGCAGCAGAATTCTGATAGGTGCGGACTTAGATAAAAAGGTAGAAGCCGCGTAGAGTGTGTGCGACTCGTTCCGAGGAAAGCGCATCTGCTCTCGCCTGAGATCGTCAGCCGCCGGCTTCATTTTCTCCGAAGAGCTCGATCTTCTCGGCCTCCTGCTA
>PVJS01005061.1:16520-65996 GCA_004027185.1 Glis glis
CTGAATTAGTGGTTGCTCCAATCCTAAGACTCCAGCTCTTAGACCGTTCGACCAGCTACTGGTTCCTCTGACCCTCCACGTGCAGTCAGAACCTGGGACTACATTGCTGCAAACTGTAAGCCATCTGATAAATCCCTTTTTTTTTTTAAATATACTCATTCTGTGTATTCTGTTAATCTAGAGAACCCTGTCCAATACAACAAGGCATATGTGTCCAAGCCAGAAAGAAGGCCTGCTACATTTTCATCTGGAATGTTCCCCCAAAGGTTTACGTGTTAAAGGCTTGGTTCTCAGCGTGGCATTTTGGGAAGGTGGTAGAAGTCTTTAAACGGTGAGCCTAGTGGGAAGTTTTAGATCATTGGGGATAAGCCATTGAAGGGGATTGTGGGACACTGGTCTCTTTCTCTCACTTCTAGCTATGAGGTGAGGACTTCCTCTGTCACATGCTTCCTTACAACAAGCCCCTGGTCAAAGGGCCAAACAACTATGGACTAAAGCCTCCAAAACTGAGAGCCAGAGGAAACCTTTCCTCTTGTTAAGTTGATTGTCTGAGGTATTTTGTTATATCAATGGTAAGCTAACGCAGAGTCCTTAGCTAGAACTGAATCTGCTGGTACCATGATCTTGAACTTTCCAGCTTGCAAAACTATGAGAAATAAATATGTGCTTTTTAATCCCCAATGCCATGGCAATTTGTGATAGCAGATGGAATTTAGGGAAATATTCTTTGTAATAAATATTTTTGCCTTTATACATAAATAATAGAAAAATTAATCAATCCATAGGTATATGTAGAAATATGATTTTAAAAATTGCTGCGTGAGATGACTAATCATCAAGTAGCCATCATATTTAATGTGGCCCATGTGATAATCAGCTTTAAATGTTATGGACATTGTCTAAAATAAATTGGTATGCTATGTAGACTGTATTATTTATTATTAATTATTGGTATGCTATTCAGACTATATTATATATTAAACAGCTTTGCACCATATCAATTAAATTTTGATAATTTCTTGCACCAACTGTTAAAAATAATTGTCTGCTTGCAGCCTGAGCTTTTAGTACCTCCTTTTGGTTATCTTGAATATTTTATTAATGAAATATAATTTGAAAGGGATCAAGCTTCACACAAAATGAAATTTTACAGGAAAGCTACTAAATATGATGTGTAAATCCTAATTCTAATCACTCAAGATTTTTATGTAGAAAATATTCCTGTACATTGGGTTGAAGGACTTCAAGAAAAAGCTAGCAAGGTTAGGCCACTAAAGCGACGCGGTGATGAACACTGAAGACATAAAGACTGCTTAAAGAAAAGGGTTTAATTATTGAGAGCCTTGACTCCATTTTTCCATTAACTTCACTCAGATAATCATTAAGTATATGTTTGTATTTTCTAGAGGTTTCTTTTCTTTTCTTTTTTTCTTTGTAGTACTAGAGATTGAACCACCCAGGGGCACTCTACCATTGAGCTACACCCCAAGTCCTTTTTGAGATAGGATCTCCCTAAGTTGTCAAGGGCTGGCCTTGAACTTGTGGTCCTCCAAACTCAGCCTCCTCAGTTACTGGAATTATGGGTAAGGCATGGGCCACTGAACCGGCTCAATTTTAAAACTTGTTTCTGTGTGTGTGTGTGTGTGTGTGTGTGCATGTGTGTGTGTGTGTGTCTGGAGATTGAACCCAAGGCCTTACACATGCTAGACAAGTGCTCTATCACTGAGCTATATTACCAGCCTCTCTGGAGTTTTTACATTGAAACCTACTTATAAAGGCTTATGATTAATTTGTTGGAATAACAACCTTATCAAGCAAAGCAGATGGTACAAAGGTAGAAGATGCATCAGTTTGCAGATCTGTATATGGCCAAGAATATTATACACTTAGAGTCTCAAGAGAGGTGTTTTTTTATATCCTATACCATATCCATTTTTTCTATAGAAGGCATTTTTCTTTGCAGTATTATGAAAAAAATACAACAAAAGTGCAGAAGGTAACATTGAAAATTTCTCTCTGTCTCTCTATTTCTAGGACATTAAAATACAAATATAAGTTTGACAACATTTAAGAGCAAAATATATAAGTTTAAAATAGGAAAAGTGGCTTAACATAAAATATTTTTAATCTTCCTAAAAATTTTAGCTATAAGAAGAGGAAGTATTACTATTTTTATTTAGGGCAGGTTACAGAGCTAATATTTTTTAGAGCAATGAGTCTTGGTCCACATCAGCATGTCTATCTTGAGTCTTTCACTTATTTTACTTATTATTGTGAAACTTCTGACCCTGGTACCTGAAATCCATATCATCATATGCTTTAATGTGATCAAAACAAACTCTAGTAGTGTTGGTTATTCTTATTTACCACTGGGTCCTTGGCTCAGAAATCTCTATGATTATTAAAAAAACTACTTAATTAGAATTGTTGGTGATATATCCCACTTCCTATTATATATAGCAAGAATAAATAAAAATTATTTAATCATAGAATCATAAAATCCCAAGGTTTGACAGACATAAAGGTCATCTCATCCAATCATTCTGTAAGACTTAAGACATATGTGCAAGTAAATCCAAGTTATATTAACATACCTGCCCTTTTATTTAAGAAATAGCATGCTTTTATTTGACAAGAAACTTTTAACCTTTACCAGAAGAACTAGGTGGTTTTTCATAAATTGAATTAATATTGCTTCAGGAAGAAAGATTAGTATTTAAAAGTAATATATAAAATGAAACATTTATCATTTACCTATTATATTTGGGAAGCTGCTCAGGAGTCAGACTCATATTCCCATGGTGATCACAACCTATGGACGTACATTAGGTGAGGCTGGAACCTGTTGCAGCCCTTGACATAGCATCAAGAGACTGGCCAACTACGTCAAATAGACTCTCTGTCTTATCAAGTTTGTTTCCATCTTCTGTGCCTATAAAAATACATCCAATTCCGTAGTGTCTGAAATGTATTTTGCCTCTTGATATAATTCATTCTATTTTTCATCTTTCTTAAGACATCAACATCATGCCCTTTCAACGGGCATCTTCCTAAATTGGTTAACTGATATGAAGAACTCTGTTCTCTATTACTAATTAATTTATATGATTTCCAAGAGGAACTTCTGCATTATTTGTGATTCCTATTTTTTTTCAATTAAAAGAAAGGATGAGATTGTATTGGGTTTGGGTTTGGCTCATCCATCTAGGCTACTTTCCACCATTTCTTTGTTATCTCCACTGAAATACAGATTTCATCAGTACATACAATACTATGCAGTAAAAGGAAAAGAGGCAAACTATGATTAGGACACAGGCTTAAATACTTCCTACTCACACTCCCTCCCATATACAGTATTTTTATACGATATTCAAATTAGCTGGACGTGGTGGCGCATGCTTGTAATCCCAGTACTTGGGAGACTGAGACAGGAGGATCTGGGTTCGCGTCCAGCCTCAGCTAATTAGTGAGGCCCCAGCTACTTAGTGAGGCCCTCCCCAACTTTGTGAGACTCTGTTTCAAAATAAAGTACAAAAGATAGGTCTGGGGGTGTAGCTCAGAGGTAGAATGCCCTTGGATTCAATCCCCAGTACCGCCAAAACAAAAAGATATTCAAATTAACAAGTTCTGTAAAGCCTAACTTTATTTTTCAACTTTACTAATGCAGTATCAAAACTTAAATATTTAACTTAACATTTAACTTGAACATTTAACTATGTAAGTACGTGATATTGTGCTACATTTTGTGTTTTAGCTCTGTGGCTACATTCAATAATTATGTAATTTGAAATTACCTTGAAAGTGGCTCTGTAATACATTTCACCTACTTGGAACAGTATAAAAAGCACTGAAAGTCATAAGCCTCTTGTGATGATGTGATTAATTTCAGAGGTTTGTATTCTTTTCAGTATGATTTTAATTTACATTAACATTTTATAGATAATATCATTTTTACTTATTCTGTAAGTACCCTTTGTCAAAGAAAGACTTGCATTTACCTTATTGTATTTATTACTAGAAAGAGTATATACAATGTATAAATGTATATGAATTAGGTGATAATTTTGGTTCTGAAGAGACTATTACATTTACTGAGTATAGAATCTAATTCAATATTTGATATAGAAAGTAATAAAGGTTTTGATAGCATATTCACATGAGTAGACATTCACGAATGGGTAACTGATATATATATATTTCATAATAAAGAGTATTAAAATATGGAATCATGTCTGCCGGGCACAGTGGCACAAGGCTGTAATTGCAATACCTGGGAGTCTGCAACAGGAGGGTCACATGTTTGAGGCCAGCAGTGTTCAGTAACTTAGCAATAACCTGTTTCAAAAATAAAAATAAAATAGGGTTAGGTGCATCTCAGAGGCAGGATTCCCCTGGGTTCAATCCCTAGTACCATAAAAAAAATCTATCTAGGTATCTATCTATCTATCTATCATCTATCATCTATCTATCTATCGATCTATCATCTATCTATCATCATTTATCTATCTATTGAAACAAGTGTAAATATTTACCCAAACACATGTCCAAGACCATTGATAATAGATATATTAAAAATATTTCCATAAACTACTGAATCATTCTATAACAGTAGAATCAATAAAAGAACCATGGTGCAGTTATAAAATCAAATATAAAAAAACAATGAAAAGTAACTACTGCTACATAGAATGATATGAATAAACCCCATAGGCATAATGGCGAAGAAAATAAGCTTATACCCCAATGATCACTACATTTTGTATGATTCTGTTTTATAAAGTTCAAGAAACAAAACTAATATAGGTGATAGAAGCCAAAATAGTGGCTATCAAAGTAAGTAAATGTCAAAAATTTTTCTATACTTTATCAAATTGTGGATTTATATTTCTACAAACTTTAAAAAAATTTTAAATATACTTTTATTGGTGCATTGTAGTCTCACATCATAATGAAGTTCAGAGTGATAGAGACATATTTACACAAACCAAACTTGTGCAGAATCAGTACTATGCTTTTTTTTTAAATTCAGAGCTCCAAAGAAATAAAACAGTATGAGGAAAAAATGTATATGGCTACTAAATTCAAAATATAGAAAAATGCAAGTAAAATGGCACTTATTTGTAAACTCTGAAATTATAACATTAAGTAATTCAATGTACCTTAGGCAAAAGTGGTATTCACTTGATGATTATCACAGACTAGTCAATGAATGATAGTTTGGAGAGAAAGACTTAGAGACAGTGTAGGCAGCAAGGACACTCCAATGGCTGGCCCACAGGACCCATATCAGAGTTTGAGCACTGGAACATTTGCTCACAGACTGCACCATCCACACTTCCTTTCTGTGCTGAGTCTTGCCTCAAGTAGTTGTGTGAGCAGTGTGGTTCTGAGAAGCAACACATTGCATGCCCACAGCTCCTTTGGTCCTCAGGCAGTGAGTGGAGCTGTTGGGGTAGACCTGGTCCCTTCCACTTGGGACTGTAGACACAATGTCCCTTCAAGATCACCTACATTCTGAAAATTAGAGTATTTTCTGGGAGAAATAGCAAATGTTTATCACTCCTGGAAAACAGTATAACATTTAAGACAGTAATGCAGATGGGAGCTTAAATTAATCCTTTGTGTTTGACATCGGCTTTAGCTCTTAAAAGGCAGAGAGGTCCAAAAGCTAAACCAAACTACTTCATAACTTTACTTTAGATGATCACAGTTCCTTTTTAAAAAATAGACACTAGCTCTTCAGCATTGAAACAATTATTAATCATTGAAAGATAAATGGTTCACCATTCAGAGAATTACTATTTATCTACTTAATTAGCCTTGATAAATATAAGTAAAGCACTGCTTAGTTTTATGATGTTTCAATATTTCCTAAAATATATAATTGAATTAATATTCCGGTGTATAATATTTAATGACACAGAAGAACGTATATTCGTTTATGAAGGCTCCACCTTGTTGACTGAATTACTCTAAGGTCGTTAGGTTTAAACACATGAATTTTAGGATGATACAGACATTCAAACCACAAGCCTTAAGCATTAAGTAGTACCTAACACCAAAATTTGAAATTTCACCTATTTCTCTTCTAAAGTGTATAAGAGATGTAAACTTTAACTTAATATAGGAGCCAAAGAACTGCAGTAAATCTATAGTTAACTCCCCCACAACTATAACAGAAAACCAAATATCTCCCCTTTTCAAAATAAAGAATCAAATGATAAAGTCATTAATTTTACTTGTGAGAAAATTATTCTTTTCTACTAGTTATGAGCAGTTTAGAAATTTTGAAAAGATAAGAAAAATAATAATTGCCCATTACCTATTATTTACAACAAATTAAGTCTGATTTATGCAACACTTTAGATAGAGCTGTACTATTCTCAAAAATCATACATTGCTAAATGAATACAAATTTCCTAAAACTAATCATAACCTACTATTAAGGAATACTTAAAATAGACAGTACCCCCATGGTCCTCTTGGGCACCAACATATTTTCAGCAGTTCAGACTAAGAGATTTAGCTGAATTGCTAATTGCATACATGAAACTGGGTCAAATAATTTGCAATGAATTAACCACATCAGTACAAATGATTGTTCAACATTTTGTATTGTGGCAAATAAGCAACTTGGTTATGAGCATTTGTACTTTACAAAAAGTATTTTATTTTTTCCCAAAGAAAATTTTGCCTAATAGTTAAAATTAATATTTAAAAAACCAAAATTCTCAAAGTATTTAACATCTACAAATTATACAGCTCCCTGTTTCTTTTTAAAAGAATAGGAATTGAAACATGATGATTAAAGTTAATTGCTGTCAGTATTAAAATAAAAATGATATTATTATGACACATGAAAGGAAATGTTTAAAACTACTTTAACACAGTCTTAAGCCAAAAAATATTATCACAAGCCAAATTTTACCTTCAGCTTGTGAACACAATGTACCTATACTAGAAGGCAGTTACACTTACAAGAAAAAAAGATTATTAGAGCCACTGAGGAGCCAGGTGTGTTGGCACATGCCTGTAATCCCAGTAGTTGGGATCCTGAGATAGGAGGATCTCAGGTTCAAGGCCAGCCTCAGAAACTTAGCTATACCCTCAGCAACTTAATAAGACCCTGGTTCCAAATAAAAAATAAAATAGAGCTGGGGGTGAAACTCAGAGGATGGATGCACCTTGACTAAATTACCAGCCCCTCCCCACACAAACAAAATAAATAAAAGCCACAGAAGTTCTGCTATAAATGTTCTTTACAAATACATTACTCCCACTGATATAGGATTTGATTAATTCTATCTTGACAATGTTAAGTCCTACTTTGGAGCTACTATACATTTTGTTTTTGCTTTTTTGTATTTTTTTTTTTGTGTGTGTGGTACTGGGAATTGAACCCAGGGTCTTTCTACCTCCAGGCTATATCCCCAGATCTTCTTATTTTTATGTTGAAACAGGGTCTAAGTTGCTGAGTCTTGAACCTATGATCCTCCTGTCTCAACTTCCCAAGTCCTAGGATTACAAGTGTGCGCCACCATGGCCAGAAATTATGCCTTTTTGAATAATGCCACAAAGTCTGTTTTTTTTAATTGGTGCATTGTAATCATACATCTTGATGAGGTTCAGGGTGGTAGAGGCATACATGCACACATCACAAAATCTTAAAATAGTGTATTTATACTTTAAATCATTATAATGTTTTAGAAGTTCACAAGTGAAACGATATCTTAATTTCAAGTTGGATGAATTTATGTGTGAAAAAATGTTATAGAAAATCTTTGGAATTAAACTTTGGAATACATAGCTCTGATTTATAATCTAAAATTGCTAAATCCTATTTTCAGAATTCTTCCAGGCTCCAAGTTGGTAGATACTTTTTTGACAACTCTATTAATGTACTTTGATGAATGAAATATACATTTTTCAAAAACTGGAGCTGACAGAAACATCATGGTTTGAATCTCAGAGAACAGCAAGTGATGATAATGATAAGAAAGATGATAAGGAGGATGATAAGAATGATCAAAAATAACGAAGGCTTTCCAGGGACCTTAGGATGAGACAGTCTATACTATGTGCTTTAAATTTTTTTTTATCTCTTTAAATTCTCTTGACCACAGTGCAACTTATTTAGCTGTAGCTCAAAGAAAATAAAGCAAGGCTCAGAAAGGTCAGGTAATGTTGAAAAAAACACAGCCAGCAAGGTGACAGATGTGACTTAAAGGATGGTATCTTCACCCCCCAGTTTGCACTATTTCCAGTCTATACATTTCCTAAATCTTCTTCATCACACATTAATAGGCTAAAACATGAAAATGTTGTGATACAACATAAGGTTCATAGTATAAGTATGATACATTTTAATATGCAGAAAAATCATTGGCTTACAGGATTGTAATATACCTTTCTGTTTCTAATTTGCTAAGATTGTATTATTTATTTTGCCTATATGCCATTTTGAATATTATCATAAAGTATGATTATATTTTTAAACATATTAAACCTTGTAAAAAGAAATGCTTTCATAAATTTACAAGAAATATTATTTAAGTGTAAGATAATTTTTTTGTGCGTGTGTGGTACTGGTGATTGAACTCAGGGGCAGTCTTCCTCTGAGCTACATACCTAGTCCTTTATATGTTTTTGTTTTGAAACAGGTTCTCCCTAGGTTGCTGAGAACCTTGCTATGTTACTGAAGTTGAGCATGAACCTGTAATCCTCCTGTCTCAACTTCCCAAGTACTGGGATTACAGGCATGTACCACCATGCCTGGCTGATAATATTTATCTTACAAAAATAACATAAAATTTATCAACCTTGAATACATAAGTAAATATTTTAATTTTGTAAACACTGCCTACAATTGAGAACAAATAAAATATAGACACACAAATATCTATCTTATTACTAAAATTAATTTACTGTATGCACTTTCCAAAATTCTTAACACTCCCAATCTGCCCGTAATCAGCAATTACCCTGCTAATTCAAATTACCATGGGCGTTTTAGTTGGTCTCCATGATTCCTCTCCTACTACCTTAGGTTTTTCCCACATATTTAGTTTTAAAGTATAAAATAAATGGACCCCTGGGCATGGTGGCTCACACTTGTAATCCCAGTACTTGGGAGGCTGAGACAGGAGGATCACAGGTTCGCGGCCAGCCTCAGCTACTCAGTGAGGCCCTCTGAAACTTAGCGAGACCCTGTTTCAAAATAAAGAATAAAAAAATAGGGCTGGGGGTGTAGCTCGGAGGTAGAATGCCCCTGGGTTCAATCCCCAGTACCGCAAATAAGTAAATAAATGAATATATATATATATATATATATATATATATATATAAATACATGGACAGAGAGGCCACAGGATGGTCTTTTAGAACAACCCTAGAAGAAGACATATGTTGATCTGTAGTTGATGTGGCAAATTGAGCTGGTATGCTTAGGACAGTCTTGGTTTTGAATACCGTTTCAGAGAACCCTTGCTTGGAGAACCATGTGGAAAGCCCACCTGGGAGCTCATGTTTGATTTGCACCCTGCTTTTCCGTCCCATCTCAGTGCTGACCACTTTCTCCGGTGCTCACGCTCGCCAGCCACCTGTCACTGTGATGTCTCTGTAACACGTCCGTCCAACCGGATTGTGCTCTCATTGTGATTGTTACAGTCTCAGGATGCTTCTCCCCAGGTTTTGCAGTGACTTTCTCCTTCACAGCATCATGTGTCTGTTAAAAATGAAACTTCCCAACAACAATGTCCTTGGCAATCACTTTTAAATTGCTCTCAGAGCCGGGTATGGTGGTGCACGCTTGTAATCCCAGTACTTGGGAGGCTGAGACAGGAGGATCCGGGTTCGCGGCCAGCCTCAGCTACTTAGTGAGGCCCTCTGCAACTTAGTGAGACCTGGTTTCAAAATAAAGAATAAAAAATAGGGCCGGGGGTGTAGCTCAGAGGTAGAATGCCCCTAGGTTCAATCCCCAGTACCACAAAAATAATAGATAAATAAATCAATATTGCTCTCATCCCTATCACTTGCTGGCTACTTACTCTGCTTTATTTCTTCCTAGCATTTATTTCTACATTAAATTTATTTGCATTTTTACCACTGACTGTCAGCGTCCCTCATTACAACCTAAGCAAGCTTTATAAGCGAACGTGTTTCGTCTTTATAACTCATCACTGTATTTCAATATAGGCAAAATAAATAACATAAACTTTGCAAAATAGAAATAGAAGGGCAATTTCAATCCAATAAAAGTTATTGCAAAAATATAGGAAAATATAAGCAATGTTCAAATATTATTGGCATTTACGTTGAAATAAGAAACCAGATTACATGGTCTACTATCACCAAATCCACTCAATGAAGTACAGTAAAACAGGAAAAAAATACAAGGTTTGGGAAGTGGAAATGAAGATATCTGTGGTCAAAAAATGATATGTTTATATAAAAACTCAAAAGAGAATATACGGGTCTTCCGGTTAACATTCTAACAACTATAATCTAAAGACTTGACCACATAATTTAGAGGAAAGATTATTTTCTTATGATTTTGGGTTCAGTCCAGGTGAGCCTGGGGACCTCAAATCTCATGTCATGGTGGAGGGAGGCAGAAAGAGAGACAGCACATGGGCTGTGCTCCACACATCATGGAGGCTGGAAGCAAGAGAGAAAGAGCAGGGGGAGGAGGAAGCCTGTCTCATCCTCAAGGCCACACCCCCAGGGACCCACCTCTAGCCATACCCTACTGGCCTGGGTCACCACCCAGATAAATCCATTATCCACTGTTGGGATTACAACCCCCATGAGTCAATTATATCAGCTTCAAACAATAAATGGATTCTTTTTTTTTTTTTTTTGCAGTACCGGGGATTGAACCCAGGGGCGTTCTACCTCCGCGCTACGCCCCCGGCCCTATTTTTTATCCTTTATTTTGAAACCGGGTCTCACGAAGTTGCGGAGGGCCTCACTAAGGAGAGAGAGAGAGAGAGAGAGAGAGAGAGAGAGCTGAGGCTGGCCGCGAACCCGGATCCTCCGGTCTCCGCCTCCCAAAGTACTGGGATTACAAGTGTGCGCCACCACGCCCAGCTAATAAATGGATTCTTTAGGGGACATTTCTATCTAAGTATAACAGCAAGGAAATTATTAGATTTAAGAATTTAATAAACTTGATGGATAGAAAAATCAGTGTATGATATCAATTTCATTTCCTATTCAAAATCAACAGAATGTGTTTTTTCCCTAAAACGATACTGTTTGCAGTAGCTTCCCCTAGATACACCAAATGCCAAATCTAACAAATGAGGTGTTTCATTTAAATAAAGGCAATAAATGTTCTTTGAAAGATATTAACCCCCCCCCGGAAAAAAAATAAGCTGTTCTAACAGTGATATGCTCATGTGTGAAATAAAACTCAATGTTGTGAAAATATTTATTCAACCAAAAATGTGGAATTGCTTATACAACTAGGGAATTCTAATCAAAATAACAAAAATATTTTATGTAGTATTGGTAAAAATTATTTATATATGTATTTGTGAGAGCAACTGGCAAGGATAGAAAAATTAGAAGAAAATAAATGATGGGGAGACCTATGGATCAAGAAAAAAGGATATTGTAACAGTAATAAAGTAAAAAGTTGTAATCATAAATGTCATATTGTGCTGTTTTACTAATTAACAAAAAGATTGACAGAAGAGAGGGCCCATCCCTAAACCGGGACTTTTACAATTGAAGTGGTTTTGCACAAAAATGGGTAAGGGTAACTACTCAATAAATTTGAAATTTTAGTTATCCATGAGAAAAATAAAATTAAAAAAATTCTACCTCATACCACAAACAAAAATCAGTTTCTATTGGATGCACACCTAAATACAATTTTCTAAAATACAAATAAATTGGAAGGGTGTGTCTTCTATTTCCAAAACTCAATTGGTAAAGCATGACAGAAAAGTACACAAAAGATTTGACAAAGGTAAAGCTGGGTGTGGTGGTGCACACTTGTAATCCCAGTACTTGGGAGGCTGAGACAGGAGGATTGCAGGTTCGAGGACAGACTCAGCAAATAGTGAGACTATCATTATCCTAGAGAGACCCTGTTTCAAAATAAAATAAAATAAGGGCTGGGGGTGTAGCTTGGAGGTAGAATGCCCCTGGGTTCAATCCTCAGTGCCACACACACACACACACACACACACACACACACACACACACACACACACACACACACACACACACAGATTTGACAAAAGTATACGCAGAAAAAGTTGAATAATTAATAAATGTGAAATGAATTACATCACATCAGGAAAATGATAACTAAACACAATACAGAGGTAAAATTTCACATTGAAGATATGTATAATACTATAAAATTGAAAAAGTGCATGTAGCAGTGCTTTCCAAGTAAAGAGAAAATTCATTAATTGCTGGTGCAAATATGATTTAGTCCAACCACCTTGGAAAACTGTTGGACAAGATCTATTGAATTTGAAAACATTGCTTATTTAATTGCAGGTATTTTTTCACTCTTAAGAGATACACCAGGAAAATCCTTACACACTCACAATGACATAGGAAGGGAGATAATAGAAACAGCAGAGATAAATGATTTAATGGAGCCACCCATATCACCATGGATGTAACCAATGAATCCACTTGGGAGGGGAAAATGCAATTGCAGAATTCAGGAAGCATTGTCCCAGCTACAAGAAGTTTGAGAACATACAAAGGAATTATGCATTCCTTATATATACGTGTCAAAATTACACAGAACTGTGTTGAAATGGTAGCACTTAAATTAAAAGTAGTATTTGTTCCACTGGCAGGGAAAAGAGGTAGGCAATAAATATTCTGAATTTGGAAAAGGACATAGACCCAAAAATCTTAAATTCAATAATGGGTATGTGGGCATTTTACATATAATCCTTATGCATGATGCAAGATAATAATTTTACTATATAATGGCATATTAGAATTGTGCATGATGCAAAATAATAATTTTACTATATAATGGCATATTAGAATTGTGCCCTGTCATCTCTGCTTTCTTTTCTGGTAAAAAAAATAGCTGCACTAAATCATCAAGAATTCAAACAGCAATAAATGCTGGTGAGGATGTGGGGAAATAGGAACTCTTCTACACTGTTGGTGGGATTGCAAATTAGTGCAGCTGCTATGGAGATCAGTGTGGAGATTCCTCAGAAAATTGAGAATGGATCCACCTTATGATCCAGTTATACCACTCCTGGGTATCTTTCCAAAGGGAATGAAATCAGAATACTATAGTGATACATGCATATCCATGTTTATAGCAGCACAATTCACAATAGCCAAATTATGGAACCAACCTAGGTGTCCATCAAAAATGAATGGGTTTCAAAATTATGGGATATACACACAATGCAATTCTACTCAGCAATAAAGAAGAACAAAGTTATGTCATTTTAGGAAAATGGATGGACCTGGAGAACATTAAGTGAGAGCAGCCAGTCACAGAAAGTGAAGGGTCCTATGTGTTCTTTCATATGCGGAAGCTAGGGAGTAATTGGGATATAGGAGGGACTTTAGATAATGAATAAGAGACTTCGGCGGAGAGATGGGGGAGGTCTATGGAATAGTGGTGGAGGGAGAGGGAAGGAAAATTAATGAAGAAAACACTTCCACTGATATTATGTGCATAAGTGAAATTACCAATGCCTGTCTCAGTATCATGTATGGGGAAGGGGAGGGAATGGGGAAGGAGCCGGCAGGAAGCCCATGTGTGTCCATATCACTGTGAACTTCGTTATAATGTGAGGCTACAATTCACTAATAAATGTATATTAAAAATGTAGCATTCTTCCTTTCTCCTCCCAAGGGGTGTGGCTACCTGGACCTGGGGTTATTGCATCTTCCGAAAGTAGGCTGCATCATGACCCCTCTTCAAATAGAGATAATCATTAATAATTGACCTCATAAAATTTTAAAACACTTGGCACTTAACCTAGCTCACAGGATAGCAAATAATTTTATGATTAATTTTAATGTTTTAATAACCAGTAGGGGAAATAATTCTTATATACAGTCGTCCTTTCTTTTTCATAATTCCCTGCCTCTCCTTGAATAGGCTTTTTCTTTTAAACTTAATTAACAACTCATAAACTTCAGAATCAGCCTTTCTAATTCTGAAAGGCAATGTCATGTAGTGTCATCTGTTGAATTTCTTTGATTAATAATGGAAAAATTAATGGAATAATGAAATGTTTATGATCCTTACAAAGTTAAATGGAATGAGTGTATGTTTCTGCCCCAGCTCTCTCCCTTCCTTGTGATTCTATGCACTAGAAAATACACCTGCTGTTCCAAGCATTTATTTGAGGATTTGCCTACTTAGGAGGGCTAGTTCCTCTTAACATGAGTCTGAAATCCACACCATCAGACATTCTCTTTAGGAATCTTTTCCCACCTCTGTTTGATTTTCCTCACACTTAGAATCTTATCCTCATGAACTCCAAGAATAAAAGCAAGAGGGCTTTCTTCATTCTTCACCTTAAACATAGAGTCCTCTGACTACTTCTTACGTTCTCAAATTTTATAATATTGGGCAACCATTAGAAATAAATAGTATGTATGATATATATTTGAAAGCAGGAGAGTTAGAAATCTAAAAACACTGATGCTTCTCTTTTAGACCTAATAGCGAATGTTTAATGCTGTCATATGTATGAAAACAGAAGTATAGTGAAATCCTATTAAGTATCATACTGTTCTTCATCTTCACTATAATCAATGATGTTATTCAAAAGATTTCATATGCACTGGCCAATCAGAATCAAAGCTGTCCTAACCTAGAGCATGTGAATGGAGTGAGCCTACTGGGCAGGCTTGTAAGAACATTGGAGCATGCTTTTGGAGGACTTGGGGTGGCTGGGGCACCTTTGGGAGTTGGGATTTGAGGACTTTGTCATGGACTATTTCTCTCCTCTGCTAAAGGATTTCCATATTATTATCAACTGATATATCTGTGCCAAATCTGAATATAAACAACCTAGATTTTTGATCCCCACATTTCTAAGTCTTTCAGTCCTTTGCTTAACATTTTATTAAACTCACAATTAATTTTGGGGTTAGAAAATGCACAATCATTGATTTTACATGTTAAAGGGCACTTTGAATTACCATTCTCAATTATGTGTGTGCATATGAGGCAAATATTTTGGTCAATTAAAATTTCTGGATGATATTTACATTTTTGAATTAAACTTTGTTTCAATGATAGATGATAAGCATATAGGCAAATTCAAAAGAATAAATGCAAATCTCAATGCTGTGAATATAAAATATGCACCGCACTCATTAAAATCTAATTTATATGACACTGGTGTAAAGAGAGCAGGCTACTTGTTAAAACAAAATAGAAATCTTCAGAGCTCCAGGGAGGAACACAACTAAGCATTCTTATTAGCATTTGTGGGGTCCTTTCTGTATTATTTTTAAAATACAATTCAAGTTTCATTATAATGCATTGAGTTATAAAATGTATTTTATATCCCAAACAACTGCACAAGTCTTATACCTTGGGGAAGAAAATGAACCATGAAGATGTCTCTAAAGGCAATTCCAAATTCTTTGGGGAACTTATGTTATGTCAAGAGTAGCATAAAGCTGCCACTTCCAACCTGGCTTGGCTTTTTTCTTACTTGAAAAAAAATCTATATGTTTTGACATAAAATAGTCTTTCTGTCTTGGCAATGGCTTTCCACATCACATATTTTAAATCCCTTGGCCATTTTATTATTCATTGCCACAACCCAGATACTCTGGCTTCCTGTACAAATATTAAATGATTATATGAAAATCACTCAAATATTTAATATATATTTATTGAAAAACGGATCTGAGCTAGTTGCCACATAGACACTGGAGACCTAAAGTGGACAGACTGGTGACCTGTAGCAGTGAATTAGAAAAAAAAAAGGAAGCATTGATTAACTGCTAGAATTAATTTTCTTTTTTTATAATCACATTTTGATACTGATGCAAAGGTGGAAATGAGGGAAGAATATGAGGTATTGTCTCAGAAGATAAGAATAAAGAGGATTAATTGAATATAGAAGTAGAGCAGTTGAGATTGAAAGTTTGGGGAATTTTCCTCAATATTACAAGCAGACAGTGGTTTGGCAGTTTTTTGTGAGCTTTGCTCCCTGGGGAAAGCCTAAGAAAGCCTCTGGATGCCTCTCCCCCATTAGATTCAGGCTTCTATGGCCTCATAAAAAGCCTAAAAGAAACGCATGCTGAAAATTTTTACCAACATTCTCAAAGGATGCTAGAAATTCTTTTATTCACACTCTCGTTTTCTTCATCCAAAACTGTAAATCCAAATCATTCAGGTGAAGGCTAATTACATATAATTATTATCATCACACAACTCTGCCTATCTTGTCATCCAATTTAAGTTGTCATTTTCATCTTCATCTGCAAATATTTTATCCACGTATATCATAATTTGTTATCTGTCATGAACCCAACAACCTTTATTTCCCATTGTTTCCTTGTCTTCTCAATCCAGGTGGAATTGGCTCTTGTATTCTGCTTACCCTGGAGTCTCCTTTGGACTTGATTCCACTAATGTTCCTATGGATAAATTAACACAAGACCTGGCCTGGCTGCAGACATCCCCACTGCTTATCATAACCAACTTTCCTTCCTCCTCCAGCAAAAATATCCAACTCCACTGAGTGCCAAGCCACCAGACTGCGTGATTCTCCACTCATTTACACTCTACCAGTGTCTTGGGAATTTATTCTCATTAATTGCCAGTTTCAGTTCTTCTCCTGTTTCATTCTTTCCACCATCATCTATCAGCATTTGACAAATTCATTTCCAACAAACAGTGACTTAAATGTCCTCATGAAATGATATGCGATATACTGGATTCCAGTCTTTTGAACTCTTAAACTCCAATGCCTTTTCTTTTGTATCCCTTCTGGATATTTTGTACTCTAGACAATGCCACTTATAAATAAGCCATCAATCCATTGACCTGAACAGATTTCATTTTTCTTTATCCCATATATCTTCATGTTCTTCAGTACACAGACAAGGCACATTTTCCTCTTCTGTGATTATCCAGTGCAAGCCTTCCTGATGCCCCAACCCTGCCTCTACCAACCAGTGCTCTTGGTCGATTCAGACACTGCTTAGATATAATTTATTCCCTTTCCCTATTTCCCTAGTATGAATAAATGTATGTGGATCAACAGCAACACAACCTGTTAATTCAAACTAGCAGTATAACAGTGAAAGTGGATCATCAAACTGCCTACCTTTACTGTCAATGTCCTCTCCCATTCTTCAATGATATGATCCCACACATATTCTTTTTTTCTTGAGTTTGCTATCACCAAATTCCTATACTTTAGCTTGTTAAACTTTGAACATTTTATTTAAAGACAAATAAAATCTAAAATATATCACCACCAAATCCTTTTATAATCCACTTACAACTCTATTTATATATTCTATGTTTACTTTTATTATACTGAATGAATTTTATCTGTTCCATCATTATGCTAACACTTCAAATTATGCACTTGAGAATGCCTCTCCCTTTTCACATATTCAAACTGAGCTTTGTTCTACTATCCCACCGCTATCATACATAATCATAATTAACTCTCATTGAGTGTCTCTATCAGCACACAAACATGGTTTAAAATTTCCCACAAAATCAGTAATAAAAAGGTCTATACCCCATATCTCTTCTTCAACTCCTGCCCCATGTCTCCACCATGTTTTAAATTATAAAATTTAAAACTACTGCTATCAATAACATCACCTTTTTTGCGAGTTTTCAGTGGGTTCCTGGGACTGTTCTAAGTACTTCGCACGCTCTCTCACACTGTCCCTTCTTGCTCTTTCTCTTCATCTCTCATTTTCTCTGCAGCCCACCATCACTGGACAATGATTCTTTCCAATCATTCACCTGAAACATGCTTTATCAGTGACCTCCTGCTTGCCACAGCAAATGTCCAACTTTGGACTTCTCTTTATTAATATCCAGGCAGAATTTATTAATATGAACTATTTTCTCCCCTTTGAGACTCTTTATTGTTTTTCTTCATAACATGAATTGCTTCATAAATATACAGAAGTGCATGTGCCTGTATGTGTATGTGAGTATGCGTGTGTGTGTATGTGTGTGTGTGTTTGTGTAATTTTTGTTGTATAGATCTGATTGTGGGTTATATATTCAGTAAGGCATATTTTTTCACATTTTTATGCCTTGAAGTAGAATAGTTCCCAGGATACAAGTTATTGCTTAGTAAATATTTAAGTGAATAAATAAATTCCATTATTGTTATTCTATGCCCATTTCCAAATAATAAGACAGGATTGCAGAATAACTCAAACCAATAAATTCAACTAAACCTAAGAAGTTATTATTTCCCTGTTTTAAAATGATACTGTTTATTAGTATGTATTTTTATTAGAATCTCAAAATATTGTGTTCTCACAATTTGTTAAATAATAGGTTATTTATTCTTTTTGTTTGCTACCTAACCACATGTGTTCTAGTCAATCAACTAAGATATTTACACTGAATTATTAACATATACATATTATACAATACAGTATATATACTCATTTAAAATTGATAGATATTAAGTCATCTGAAAATGCTCAGTATTGGAGACAATATGGATTGGTGAAGTTTCTCTTACAACCATTCGGAAAACTGCATTATTTTGATTATAATATTGAAACACTTCCTACTCTTTGCCTCAGAAGTTTTCACTTCTACATAGATAAATGGAAAGATAATTGTGCACCCATGTGTGTGTGTGTGTGTGTGTGTGTGTGTGTGTGTGTGTGTGTGTAAATATGATAAGGTGGGTGAAAGCAATATAAGCGAACTGATATTGCCCCAGTAAGAAAAAGATTTATATATTCACCTCAGAACCAGCAAAAGAGAAAAAGCAGTCTTTAGTTAAAACAGGAGTCAGGGGACCACTTGGAAATCTTACATATAAGAGAATTTCTGTTTCAGGGCTGCTTTTTTTTTCTTTTCTTTATTTTTTTTCCTCTATAGAAGACTGAATTTCCAAGACAAAGGCATAATAGTTTCAGCTTTAGTCGAGTGCTTCTGTTATGTTTGGGAGAGGAAGTAAGGCCAAATCAGACCTGTAAGGAAAGTGAAATAATAGAGAATCCACAACATATCTACCAAAAACAAGGTTAAAATCAAGATACTTATATGAACAATTTTTCTTTTCATGTGACTCTGTTTGAATTTAATCCTACCAAGAGGCAGAAATGACGTGAAGTGATAATATTTTGAAGATGGTAGACAGTGATCCTTCCTTTATTTTGGATGAAAGACTGCCCTGAGGGCTTTGGGGTCTTCTCTTTTACACTTTGTTTTTGTATATGTGGAACTCATGTAAGGTAAACAGTAAAAATACTAAGTAATGAGTAAGTAAAATGTGGCATCTCTTGAAAATCCTAAAATTTATTTAAAAAAGGAAACAAACTCAGAAAAATAGTTTCACAATGAAATTTGTACTTTAACTGGAACATGGTTCTTCCTGTCCTTCACCAATTGGCATGACATTAGTGAGTTATAGGTATGGCTGGAGCTGTCAGTTGGAGTTTTAGTAGTTCTTTTTGTTTTGTTTTGTTTTGTTTGGCTTTAGGAATCAAGATCTTTTCTTCTAGGCATATTTGCAGTCATTGTTAGTCAATGCTAGAGTTGCAATCTGAAGTTGATAAAAATAATGCACTAAAATTCAGCTATTTGAATCCATTTGTTCTTTCTTTTCTAACTAGCCCTCATGTAATTGAAGGCAGAGCAAACCTACTCTTAAGGATATTTTTTTCAATTGAGAAGCTAAAGAAATAGTTCTAAAATTAATAAGTATCCAATTCTGGAAATTATCATGAACCATAGAGACAATTGAGTCACTATACACATGTTCCCATTTTAAGAATGGTAATTTTAATGATTGCATGTAGTAATATATGCTTGGTGCAGACTTTTAAAAATTACTCTAAGGGCATAGAAAAGGATAAGGAAAGTCATCCATAAATCCATCACATTAACATATAATTAGCATGGAATGAAATAGGAATTAGAGAAAAGATGTTTTTGAATATACAACATAAGCTGCTATTCTCCTAACTACACATACTCAAGTTTTATGTATAAACTGTATCCATTTATATTTTCTAGCTTTATATTTTATTGTGATGATTTTATTTCTCTAATTTTTGTATGTATGTATGAAATTGTAAAGACTTTGAATTCATTTATGTAATCTTTCACTTTCTGGATCACTTGGAAAAGTTGCCAAGTTTCATTGAGTCTTCTATTTGTTCATCTTTAAAATGGGCACAATAGCACATGCTGCTCAGGATCCCAATGAGGATTACAAACAAAATATATAAAAAGTGTTACAGTAACTTGCACAAAGCAAGGAATTAATAAATATTTGAAAATGTTATTTTAATTGCATGCACAAAATTCTTTCAACTATGTATATTAACTTTATTTTGTAGGTTATATATCAGAACATTTATATTTAGATTAATTTCTTCTTCAAAATGATATATAGAGTCAGGCATAGTGGTAAACACCTCTAACCCCAGTACTTGGGAGGCTGAGACAGGAGGATTTCAGGTTCAAGGACAGCCTTAGCAATGTAGTGAGACTTTCAGCAACCTAGCAAGAACCTGAGTAAAAAAAAAAAACAAAAATACAAAGGGCTGGGCTGGGGATGTAGTTTGAAGGTAGAATGCCTCTAGGTTCAATCCCTAACAACAACAACAAATATATAACAATATATATACACATATACACACATATATAATGTACTTCTTTTACATAAATAGGGCGTTAATAATATTTTGTAGCTTTACAGAAATCAATGCATTAGTGTACACTTTTCACTTTTAAAATGACTAAGACATGTGTTCTATTGCATTAGTTATGATAATGGAAAATTAAATTTCAAACAAATGGGACAGGTTTTCACCCTGCATATAATTCTGAAATTTGAGCTAAATCATTCAACAATTTCTGTTGTTCCTAAACATACCACCTTCTCCTTTGTGAAAAACCTCATTCCTCTCTTGTCTACATTTATTTCACAGATTCAGCTGCCCATTAGTCAACCATAGTCCAAAACTACTAAATGGAAAATTCCATAAGCAATTCATAAATTTTAAATAACTATTATAGTATATTGTCATTTTACATTATATTATTATTGTTTTTAGTCTCTAATATATCTAATTTTATAAGTAAATCAAAAGTTATGTAGAAGAAAAAAGCATATACATATTAAGTGATGTTCTACCTGTGGCTTTATCGTCCACTGGGGTTCTTGGAATGTATCTCCTACAGGTAATGGGGGGACTACTCTATATCTTCTCTTCATTTAAAGTTAAAATACAATTCATTCTTTGTTTTAAGGGGATAACTAAAATCATAATTAGAATTGCAAACTATTTACTCATATAATGACAAAAATTATTAGTGGAGAATTTTAATGTAAATTAACTGACATAATAGGAAGGATATTGGAGCTCTTTTTAAATTATTTTCAGGGATGGTAATAATAATATGATGACTATCCATAAGAATGGATAGACCATACATGAAATGCAAACTGTTATTCTTTTAACCAAGAAAAAGGACCAAACAGCAAGCAAGTTACATTACTTTGAAGGACCCTTTCACACTTATAAATGACCTTTCAGTGCCCATGAGCCTAGGTCATTTGGTTCTCTGGCCCACACACCATGGACAGCCACTTTCATTGTGAGGCCATACAAAAGCCATATAAACTTCTTCTCACCTGTGCCAGTGCAAATAGATTTTGAAGCTTCCTTATAGTTATTAATGGCACCGATTTAGAAAACTATTAGTGGGAGATATCCAAACTTTTAAGCAGACTCATGTTGAACCTTCTTTGAGATTTCCTATGGTAACACATTTTTTAAAAGTAACACATTTGAATAAAAATTTGATAATCTTAAAAAATAAAAACATTTTCATCAGTCAGTAGGCAATCAGAATGGGAATACAATGGAAGCAGAATGGTTATGTTAAAGGTAATTCCAGTACTTGGGAGGCTGATTCAGGAGGAGAATGGGAGATTTGAGGCCAGTCTTAGCAACTGAGTGATATCCACAGTAATTTGGTGAGACCCTGTGTTATAGTTAGATGTAGAATGTCTCCTGAAGGGTTCATAAATTGGTGTTTTGGTTTGATATAATCAAGTCCTGAGGGTTGCAATCCTAGAAGTGGATAAATCCACTTGTGATGTATTTATCTGGGCAGTGGTCTGGCCTGGTAGGGTGTAGCTGGAGAAGGTGGGTCCCTGGGGCTGGAGCGGTGGCCTTGGGGATTATATATGGTTCCTCCTCCCCTCCCTTGCTCTCTTGTTTTGGGCCTCCATGATGTGAGGAGCAAAGCCATGTGCTCTCCCTCACTCAGCTTCCTGTAGCCATGCCCTGAGATCCATGGTTCCCGGCTGCACATGGACTGAACCCCAATCTCCAAGGAGACTGTGAGCAAATAAATCCTCTTTCCTCTAAGTTACATGGTCAGGTCTTTTAGATTATATCAGTAAGAATGCTGACAAGGACACTCTGTTTCAAAAATAATAAAATAGGGCCGGGGGTGTAGCTCAGAGGTAGAATGTCCTGAGTTCAATTCCCAGTACCACAAAAAATAAAATAAAATTAAATTAAATTAAAAAAATAGGACTGGAAATATAGCTTCGAGGTAGATTATTCCTGGATTCAAGCCCTAGCATAACTAAAAAAAAAAATGTTAAAATCAGGAATGAAGTTCTTCCTCTGACACTTCCTCATGATTTGGTTCTGTGTTCACTGTTATATTTCTCTGAGTATTCGTGTTTATATAATGAAAATGATACCATTTACCTGGTGTACTGTTTTTCAAGATTTCACCTGACAACTATGCAATTGCTTTGTGTATATGGTATAGAGTACACACTAGAAGTCAGTTATAGTAAGGTTGTAAGAAAATATGTTGGTATCAGATTGTGTAGATGTATATTTCAGGAGGTCACGTCTTCTCTGGTGTAGGCACAATTTAAGGTAGCTTCTGAAATCATACGGAAGGTCATTCCATTTATGAAAAAATTATGAATGCCTATTTTTTGAGAAATTTATACTTTTTAGAAAAAATGAAAGATTCCTTTAAGACACTATTAGGTAATAAGTGAGGTATGAATTTTACTTTCACTTTTGTTTCAATTTTTATAATTACACACATTTTCCTTTTATAGGTTATCTTACTTTCTGGTTTCCTTCAAGACATTATTTTTTCAATTTAGATTCACACACGTGTGTGTGTTCTAATAGTATTCATCCAGTTCAGTGTTCTCTGGACTTTTAAAAGTTGTGTGTTGACAGTTTTGTTGTTTATTTTTCAGCCATAATACCTCCATATATATTTATTTACATATATATTTATGTTTATATGTAATGTATTATTTTGCACCATACTCCATCTTTCTAGAATCCCTTGTATCTTTCAGGGATTCTAAACATAAGATTGTTTGACAATTCAAATTTGTTGCAAAGCTCTGCAGTGTGATATTCTTTTTGTGTGTTTGTTTATTTAGCATTTTCTCCTTGTTTTTAAGTTTTAGTCATTTCCATTGACCTGTCTTTGAATTCACTAATTCTTTAATTTACTGTGTCTTGTCTACTGATGAATACATCAACTTTTTTTCTGTTAATTATTTTAGAATTTTATTAGATACTTTTTAAAATGTTCTCTCTCTCTCTCTCCTCCCCCTCCTCCCTCCTTTCCTCCCTCCCTCCTAGAATTCATCATCTATTTATGCAGATACATATTAATCATTGTTATTTTAAATTTTCTCTCTGATATTTCCAACATATGGGTTGTATATGGCTTTGGTCATGTTGACTGTTATATCTCCTCATTTTTGATCTTCTTGGTGGGTGTGCATTTGTTTTTATTTGTATCTTAGCTTTTATTTGTATCTTAGCTTTTGGTTGAGAGGTATATATCATGTGAAGAGCTAAGCAGATTTTTTCTAAAACCTATTGTGATTCTTCTTTGGCTAATTCATCGCGATGTGAGATTTAATCAATTTGAAGATTCTATGTGTATTTAATTTATATCATGGTTATTGCTATCTTAAGTACTTCCCTGATCAAACTCCTTCTAGTTTTACCTTGTACTCAGAGCAAAGATGGTTTATAAGTGGGTTTTCCTCTACATCTGGTCGTCCATCAGTTTCACAACTTCCTATACATTTCTTCTTTATCTTTTCTCCACACTCTGGCTTTTAACCTGTGTTACCTCCTTGTTCTTTACTTGGTGCTTGGTGATGGGTTATGTGAGGGGATGTTCTTTGTTGTCCTATATGGTCTGAATCTTAAACCACACTTGGGTCTCAGATGTGAGACTTTCCTGGTGATTCTACCCCTCTTGCAGCAATGAAAGATCTTTATTGTAATGGGCCCAGAAGATCATTGGTTCCTTCTTGAGTTTCAGAGGTTTGCTGGCCTGTACTTCCCCTCGGTGGGTATTCCTGCTCTGTGTGGGCAGGGTTCACATCCCTTCTGCAGCTCCTTAGGCCATTAGTTCAATGAAGGAAAAATACCCAGGAGGCACTCCATGTTCTTTCTACAGCAGTGTCTGTAGTACCCCTACAGATAGTATCACTTTCATTTTCATATAATTAACAAATGAAAACTTTCTCCTATTTATTGTCCTATTCTCAGTGTATCTCATGAGCATCTTGCAAAGGTCTTTGGAGAAGCAACTACCAGTAAATGCAAACTGCTCCTGTATTTCTGGTTCTCAGGGCTTTTCCTGCTAGCGTAAGTCAGCACTTAGACATTTATTTGTTAAAAAGAGATGAGTTTCACTTATCTGCTTAAATGGCAGCCTGCTCCTCTTTCTGTGCTATCTTTCCATTTTCCTCTCTCCCCTTGGAAACATCTGTCATTTCTTAGATTGCAATCTGATTGATCGACTCATGATCTCTCTGTATAGATAGATTAAAAATAAACTTATGATTTTATATAGTTTTCTTTTATTGCTAGGGTGGAAGTGATGTGCATTCCAATTTTTTTCCTTCCTAAATAGAAGCAGAAAGTCCTTTGTGTGTACTTAATAACATCAGTATCAACTGTTGTTAATTATATGTAAAGGAAAGAGGCATAATAAAAAGGTGAATAGGTGAATAGGTAATTTTATTCTGGCTTCTTTTTCATTTATTTAACATTGAAAGAAAATTAAGTAGTTGCATTATTTCTCAAGTGCAAAATTGAATTTTAAATAACCACAAGCTTAATTAAAAGGCAAGAATATGCTAAAATGTGCATAAATCTGCTGAAGGTGTTAGTAAAATAAAGTCAGAGGTTATTGTTCTCCATTATTCAGGCACTTTTATTTTTACTAAGGTAAATAAATCACCACCTCTTGTTTAATATGTTGCTAAGTAGTGTGTTTGTGCATAATCTGACAGAAGTCCATTAATAGCATCACACACACAAAGAGGTATTAAGTATGATTGTCCTTGGTATTGTTGCTCTTATTACTACTGTGAAACCTACATACTGACATTATATTGGTCTTTAAGGGAATTATATTATTTTTTATGTTTCTGTGTAACAAATGCTAAGAAGTTATTTGCTGTACACAGTTTCCAATTGACGATGTCAAAGTTCCTGTGCTCATTAGTCTGGCACAGATCAGCTGGGTGTTCTGTTTAGGAGCTCACTGGGTGCTACCCAGGTGTCAGGTAGGCTGCAAACTCATCTGAATGCAGGATCCTCTTCTATTTTTTAAATATACTTTTATTGGTGTATTTGGACCATATATCACATTGAGGATTAAGGTGGTAGAAACATCCATGCACACAGTACTTGGTGTTCTTCTCCCTGGATCCTGCATTGCTCCCTCCTCCTCCTCATTCATGATGTTGAAATTGGATTGATAGCTTCAGGAAAGTACGTAGGATCGTTTCAACCTTCCTCTTCATCAAGTCTCCCCTTTCTCCTTCCCACCTCCCTCCCTGAATCCCCTCCCACTATTCTACTGGAATCTCTCCTTATTTACCTGAAATCTCTTGTTTCCCAGTTTCTATTTAGCTTTCACATATGAGAGAAAGCATATGACCCCTGATTTTCTGACACTGGCTAATCTCACTAAGAATAGTGTTCTCTAGTTCCCTCCATTTTCCTGAATATGACATAATTTTGTTCTTTTTAATGGCTGAGTAAAATTCTATTACATGTATATACCATTAATAATCCATAATCCGTTAATTTGTTGACTGACACCTAGCCCAGTTCCATAGTTTGACTATTGTGAATTGTGCTGCTATAAACATGGATACTCATATGTGACTATAGTAATTCTGATTTCAATTCCTTTGGATAGATTCTCAGTAGTGGTATGTATATTTGGGTCAGACTGTGGTTCCATTCCCAGTCTTTCGAGGAACCTCCAAACTGATCTCCATAGTGGCTTCTCTAATTTGTAATCCCACCAACAGTGTATAAGGATTCCTAGTTCCCCACATCTTTGACAACATTTATTTTTGTTTGTATTCTTGATGATATCCATGCTAACTGGTGTTAGATGGACTCTCAGTATAGTTTTGATTTGCATCTCCCTGATTGCTAATGATGTTGAACATTTTTTCATATATCATTGGCCATTTGTATTTCTTCTTAAGAATTCTCTTCTAAGCTCATTAGTTGTTAACAAAATTCAGTGTTTTTTTTTTTTTTGTGAAGGTAAGACCTAGATCCCTAATTTCTGGCTATCAGCTAAGGACCCTGACAAGTTCATATAAGCTGTCCCCATTCACTGGCCTGTCCCCCTCTGTACAACATGGTAGTTTGCTACTTCAAGGCCAGCAGTAAAATCATCTGCCTTTAAATCTCTCCAATATCTTTTAAAGGCTTATCTGATTATATCACTTTCACCCAGGACAATCTCATTAAGTCAAGGTCAACTAATTAGGGGCCTTAAAGTGCATCTGAAAAACAAAACACTTTCCATATGAAACAGTATAATTGCAGGAATGATATTTCATCAGATTCACAAATCTCACACATATATCAAGATACTGGGATTACACAGAGTTTATATGGCAGTGGACATTATTCTCGTGAGCCATCTTAGAAGATTGTTATCCAAGTGATCATTTTTTTTATGGAATAACCAGTATGGAAAAGTTAAACCATTCTTTATGATATATTACATTCATAATACAAGGATAGTGTTATTTCTATATTTGCCATTTAAAAAATATATTTGCTGCTGTCCTACTGTGGAAGAAGATAATATGAGAACCAAAGTAACAAATGTCATTTCTGTGTGGGTCTCTAAGAGCCAGTGGGTAGTTTTCTATGCTGCTTCTTCTTCCCAGCAATGTTTCACTCGTCTGTTTCCTAGGGGAGTAGGACCATTTGTTAGCATCTGTTTCCAAGTTCATATTTAGGGACATCAAGTTGGTATCTTGAAATTTGCAGCAATGAGAATATTTATTTGAAAAATAGCTAAAACTACAAACTAGTTTTTTTCCCCATACCCAAACCAGTATGGCCACCACCTTTCGAAAGAGTTTTTATTTTCTTCTTTTTACTTTGTTCTGTTTTGTTCTCCAGAGCTGCTTTGAGTTTGTGTGTGTGTGTGTGTGTGTGTGTGTGTGTGTGCGTGTGTGTGTGTGTGTGTGTGTATGTGTGTGTGTGTGTGTGTGTGTATGTTGTATTTTTTCAAAAGTTTTAGCCTCATTTTCAGATCGTTTTTCTTCATGGCAAAAATGGCTGCAGCTCACCAGAAATATGCTTGTCTCACCAAACCATGCAGAGCAGGCTCTGAGGGTGCCCATGGCAGGAACACCTTCTTGATACAGGAAGTGCTTCAGGTGCCCCCAGCCTCCTCACCACCATTCACATTTGCATCCTAGCCTCTGGCCTTGCTCTTCTGACTTCTAGCCCAAGAAGCACTTTTGTATTTTTGTTGACCCTGTTCTGTGTCCTGTTGCCTCCTTTTGATGCTTTATAATTTCTTCTGAGTTTTCTCCCAAGTCTTCAAACAGGTACAGAGAAAACATCATCAAACAGCTATTGCAAACCAGACCTGAACATAAGGCTTGATGTGATAGTCTCTTCTTCTTGATGAGAACTTCAATCTCTACAATTGAGTCTCTGAAAGTCTTTTTTACTTGGTATCTACATCAGGGGCATAAGATAGAGAAGGGTTCAAAAGTAGTAATACATTCCCTCTCTAACAATTGTGAGCCATAACCTCAATAATTGCCTTATTTCATTATGTACAGTGATTAGACAGGTTCATGTAAATGATGAGACCAGTTATGTCACTTTTTGTGTCTGGGGGCTCTATCCAGAAAGTGAAGGTATTCGTCTTCCAAGATTCTCAACGAAGGGATTTAACTGAAACTTTTAGAATACCAAAGATGTCAGAGTTAGCATTTTTGCTACAACACACCCTCAGGTAAATTTTTGTCACCTTCACAAACTTAATTACCCATAGGTGTTCTCTACCAAATACTTTCTGTGTTTGATCCACATTCTCTGACTCTTCTTCCCTCTCCCCTGGTGTTTCCTCTGAGGCTTCTTGTTCACATCTGTAGACTCTGACAGCATAAAAACACATCTCCAGTATTGTGCACTGATTTCTCAAAGATCCCTGACCCTTTCAAGAATGTAAACTTGTGATTTTATTTTTTTTCAGGTCTGAATTATTCTCTGCAGGCATGGCTGTATTACCATTTCTGCTCCAATTGTTCCTATTGCTTCCTTGGGTTCCTGACTTATTTAGCAATCTAAACTTGGAGGGACATAAACTTGACACAGTTTTATAGTTCTCCATTGATTTTTCTCAAGTATGCCCTTCAGCATATTAATTGCTAATCCCTATACATATTTTGCAGATTCCATATTTTTATTATCATGTTTAGTGATAAAACCACTTTTTTAAATGCAAAAATACATGTCCTATTTAAAAATACTTATCCCCTTCTTATCTTTCCAAGCCCTGACTCTTCTTGCAGTCGTGGGGACTTGAAGTAAGATGGGATTCTGTCTCCATCCTTTCAGTTCTCTTGTCAGTCCAATTCCTTTGAATCTAGAATAAATGTTTGTGGGTCTTTGGAATAACCAATATCTGCCTTTCTCATGACTTTAATTGTAAGAACAAATTCGATTTCTCGTGTTTCGGGTTTGAGTTACATCCTTGCTTATATTATTGTCTGTAGCTTATGTTGATTATTAATGAAGGTAAGAGTGTGTTAGTCAACTTTCCATCACTGTGACAAAATGCCTGAGATAAGTCAACTTCAAAGAAGGAAAAGTCTATTTTGGCTCATAGTTTCAGAGGTCTCAGTTCATAGTCACCTGATCTTTCTCTGGGCCTGTGGCAACATAGTACATGTGATATTGTACTATGAACAATATTGGTTGTACTATGAACAGTATCAATTTCAATATTTACTATTGAAATCAATAGTTCATATTGATTTCACAGAAGCCAATAGTACGTATTGATTTTACAGAAGCCAGGAAGCAGAAATAGAGAAAGGAGGAATTCAGGTTTCTAATTTTTTCTTTGAGGGAATGTTGTCAACAACCAGATTTCTTCCCACCAGGCCTCAGCTCCTAAATGTTCTACCACCTCCTAGAAGCACCACAGGTTGTGGAGTAAGCCTTCAAAACACAAGCCTTTGGGGTGTCATTCAAGCTACAGCAATCAGTATCTTCTGAATGGTGGGTTTCTAAATTCTTCATCACCCATGTGACACCACAGGGTCCTATAACTGCACAGTTTCCAGGCAAAGAAAATGCTGGTATAATTCCACCCTCATTCTCCTCTTGTTCTTACATGCTTGCAGCTATATTTCCTTCCCACAGAACAGGACATCCTCTTGAACTGGATTCCCAGAAAGTCAGCGCAAATAGGCTATCTTCTGAAGTACCTCTGGATCAAAGAGGAAGTGATGCCACTTGATGTGAGGAGAAGCAGGACATTTCTATGCTAATCATTGTCTTTCATGTGACATCCCTCTTCAATTATCTTTCCATTCTTTTCAAATAGATACAAAGCAGCTAACCAATGCTGGTAGATAAGGAGACTTAAGTCAAGAGATGAAATGCCAGGCTTCCACTCTCTAAGGCAACTTCAATCTCTTCAAAGGATTCGTTTGGAAAGTAGTCGGCTCCTCTTGATGTAAAGGTGTATCTAACAAGCAAACTCCATTTATAGAAACTACAACTTTCCCAACTTGGACAATGGCATAAATCCAAGAATCCTCCACCTCCTCTCCCCCAATATTTCTGCCGTGCCTTGATATATAGACAATGGTGGGGGGGGCAGGGGAAGACAAGACCAGATGGTGATGCTGTCTTAGTGAAGCCCTCTCTACTTGATTCCCAGGAGCTCCTTAGCCACTTCATCATACATAAGGTATTAGTAGTGAGGTTTTTTCTTCAGCTTTGGGTCCTCATTGCCAATTTTAAGATAATACTAAAATTTTATTTAATCATCTGCTATACTTATGAACAGTTGCAAATTTTTCTTCATATTTCTCTTTTGTACACTCAATATTTGTTTCTTTTTTAATCTTTCTCTTTCCCTTTTTATTTCTAGATTTTTGGAGCAGTATAAAACTATGTCTTCTTTATTTCTGATCTAATATTTTGTGGTATGAATTTTGTTCTTCCATGCCCTAGTAAAGTATTAATTATTCTGTGATTGTTTCTCTTTTCTTGACGCAGACTATTTTATATAATTAGGTTCTTTGCTTCAACTTTTCATCTTTCGACATTTTCATTTTTGTCCTTATGGTTTTCAATAGAAGCTTAATGGAAAAATATGATATATTTTGAATGATTAACATATTAATATGATCAAAAATTTTAGAAGTACAAAAATATTTAGTAAAAAGTCTCCCTGTCACCCTTTTTCTTAAGTCATTGATTTAACACAGTTACATTTTAGATACATAGGAAAATTATAAAATTATTTTTACAACATTATAGAATATCAGACAATGTTCTCTTCAGTGTATTGTTTCACTTAAAAATATCTTGGAGATACTTCCTTAACAATACATATAGATAGTTTTAAATTTATTCTATGGCTGCATAATATCCCATTACATACGATAATAAATGGAATCAGCTTCATACTTGTAGATAAGAAAAAGAATGTAATTGCATTATCTTGTTAGATATTACTAAATCATCCTCAAATGATGTTGCAAACTTAATGTTCGTCATTCTTGCCTTTGATAACATTGGTAATTTGGCAATATGACAGCTCAAATAAGATTTTTCAGTGTATATTAACCTCTGTGATATATACACATAAATACGTATATACTCTTTAAACACTAGCAAGCAAGCAAAAATATGACTTTTTAAAATAATCATTAAAAGAACAACAAAACCTATATAATATAGAAATAAATCAAGCATATGAGATGCAATACTTCTATCATGAACACATATATTTCCCCCTTATCTGAAATGATTAAAAATTAAAATAATAGGAAGACTAATTTTATTATATCAGTTTTTCTTAAATTGATCTGTAAATAAATGTAATTTAAATAATGATCACATCTTTTGGGGCCTGAAAAACAAGATTATACTAAATTTATTATGAAAAAACAAAGGCCAAGGTGTTCCAAAGGCTTGAGATGATAAAAACAGTGTCCTGGTGACTACATGAGTTAATGTTATATTACCAGGCCTGCATTCCACATTTATAAATGTTAGATTTATTCTTGTTGTTGTTGTGGTTTTGATCTTAAAGGTCCCCTAAAGTTTCATGTGTTAAAGGCTTGGTCCCCAGCTGATGGCAATATTGGAAGGTGGTGGAAGCTTCAGAAGGTGGAGCCTAGAGGGAGAAAGTTAAGTCTTTGGGGGTGTGCCCTTAGAGGGGATGTTGGGACCACAGCCCCTTTCTTCATCTCTCTCTCTGCTTCCTGACTGCCATGAGGTGAGCACTCTCCTCAGCCACAAGCTCCCCACCAGTATGTTCTACCTCATCATAGGTCCAAAAGAAACAGCACCAAGTGACCTTGGACTGAAACCTCTGAACCCCTAAACTAAGAACAAATCTTGCTTCTTTATAAGGTGATTATCTCAGGTATTTTGTCAGAGAGGAGATGGAAAGCTGACAAACACAGTGCTGTAAACACTTTAGGTGTGAAACTTGGCATTTTTAATGACTCACTTTGTTCTTCTATGCTGTTTAAATGTGCTTCTCTGATCTATTGCTGAAGAGAAAGTTGTGTGTAATCTCTAGAAACATTTCCAGTATCTGGAAAAAATTTATCCAGTAAGCTTACTTAGAATCCATTCCTTAGTTTTTTACTACACCAAATCCTTCAAGAGCAGGCATCCTGCACTGGTCGATTTCATCCTCAACTCCAGGAAGCAGTCTCTGCTCGCTCAGCCTTGTTTATATCCAAGCTTCATTTCTAGAAATTTTCTCTCCAAAGTTGAATTCTCTCTAACACTTTAAATCATTGCTTTCTGTGAATTCCAAAGAGATATAAAAATAGGAATATGCCTATCAAAAAGGGTGATATAAAATTTAACAATATGCAGTCTAACCCAAAATAATGTCCTCAGACCAGACAGATTGCATTTCTAATAGGTACAGATATGAGTCCCTGATCCATATAAAAAAACAGGGAAAGAATTAACACCCATTATATTACCTCTGGAAAGCCGTCATCAAAGAATAAACAAACCACCTACTTAATGCATTAGTTCATTTTATTATCATCATGGTCTGAAAAATTCATCTCAGTTTCTGGATCTATGTGTACTCTGCCTTCTAATTTTAATGATTTTAATGGATTATAATATTTGATTGCTTTTAATACTATTTCAGTGGAAAGTTGTGAGAAATGATGTCAGAGACAATTAAAAATGTTCTAAGGTACAGCATAATGAGAATTCTAAGTTACATATTCACATTTATGTATCTTTTATAAACCAAATAATCTGTATTGAAATATTTTAAATTTAAATCTCAAGGATAATTTTTAGTATCATAGATTTATTATATATGTCATATCTATTATTACGTTGGAACTTCTCATTTCTCCAATAAACATGTTCAACAATCTTTTCATGAAAAATCAAGTTTTTCCTGTTTTCCATGTTTTTCCTATCTATTTCCACAGTCAATTCCTATTAGTGATATACCAATACATAGCTCTCATTCTCTCACTCTCTTACATATATATATATATATATATATATACATATGTATATATATATGTATATATATATATCAGGCATAATATATATAGATATACATACTCTATCACTATATATATAGAGAGAATTTTACTATTTTACATGTTTTTATTTCTGTAATGGGTAAAACTATAGAAATATATATGTATATACGTGTGTATATATATATGTATATATTTGTACTATTTACTTATTTTTAGCCATTTTTTTCCTTTCCCTCAACTATTCTTTAATTATTATTTGTCAAAGCTTCATTTTCAATATGAAGTAGGTGCAGAAAGTTATTTTAAAGAACTACAATCCAAATAGTATACAGGTGAAAATGGTAATGGATTTTACATTTTAAAGGGCAAAGCTTGAAGTCAGAGTGTTTGCCTGTTTTGTTTTTTTTTTGGTAATTGTTAAGTCCAGTATTTAAGTCTATGTTACTTCCTATGTTCTCTTTGAATAAATAGAAATTACATAATTGACAAGATTTGGTATATGTGTATTCATGTGTATATGTGTATGTACATTAGATAGCTAAGATTTAAAGATTAGATAAAATGAAATAAATTTTTATCTTTGTAACTTCTGAAAAGGAAAACTCAGATTTAATACGGCACATATTTTAATTTAATATGAGGAAAAAATTCAGGAGAAAGAACATATGGCTACCTTATAATGTAGATTAGCTGGCACAGCTTTAAAGAAATTCTCAACATGTATAATGAATTTTAGCAATATCTTCAGCTTAGAAACCATGAATATTCTTGGTGCTTTTACAAATGGAATGCTAGATGGTAAAATAACATAAAGTTATTAGTCTTCTAAAAGAATTCATTTATTAAGTCATCTTAATTGACATTTACTTCAGGAAAAAGTTCTATCCAGAATGAAAATGTCAGAAAGTTAAGAGTAAGAAATAAATGAGGTGGGTCCATGAAACTGAAAATACTATTAATCACTTAATTTCAAAGTATTTCTCCTGCATAACTTGCTATTTTAATGTACTTATAAGAAGCTTAAAGAGAAGATATTATTTTTGGTGTTTTCTACTATATTTTACAATACTCAGTTCATAATCTGTAGATGGCAAAACAATCTTCTTATTTAGGCCTCAATCTATTTCATCTGCTTTGTTTTCAGAATAAAGGCAAATTTTCTCCGGTATATAAAAGATTTCTATGTCATATTTATGGAATTGAACAATCCAGACTGCATGAGCAATGTCAAGGTTATTTTATAATTTAATTGATTAAAACTCATCCTAGGATTTTATTTTTGAAGATCTACCAGTTTTTACTTTTTTTCTTTTACACATCTAATAACATTTTATAGTCTTCTGTGTAACTTTTATGTCTCAGATGACTCTTATAAAGGTTTATGTATAATCTTTTCATTCATTGATCATTTCTATTTAAGTAAGAGGCCCAATTATGGTGCCCACATTTGTTAGTATAGAAATTCCTTTTAATGTAAATTCTGAGTCAGCCATCATTCTATTATAAAGAGTAGCTTTCCGGATTAAAAAAAATAATTGCAGTCTTTCTAGTTGACTGTTAAAATCAATTCAGAAAGTGGAGTGTGACTTGCTTTTCTTATGACTCTTTGTCAAAGAATCCTCAGGTTGAACCTTGAGTTTGCTGACCATCCGCTTGTTGAGTTGTTGAGTGTCTGGGTGTTATTAATAGGTACAAGCACTTAGTTTGCATATGCTTTGAGGTAAGGGAATGCTTCTCACTTGCACTTGAAGGTGTCTTTGTTTGAGCCTAATTGGCAGTTCTTGCTTGCTTCTCTGCATAGCTGTTCCTCAGGCCTAAAAGGAGTCACATGGAAAACCATTAACATTAGTTCCTTTAAGAATCTTTACTGACCAGTGTATATGCCAGTGTCCATTCAAAAACCAAAACCATTACAGATATTTCCACCAGATTATTATAAGTAAATTTCCATAATTTGTTATATAGGTGATGGAAATGATGAGAATCTGAACAGAGATGGTGGACAACCCAGAGATTCACACCAGCAAGAAGCTACCACCACCCTTAAAGGCTTTGGTGCTCATACCAAGCCATGGATTCCATAGGTGTATGAAGAAGACATTCACTTTTGCTGGCTGAGGTGTTTTAAGAACCTGGGTTCATCTTATCACAATCCTTGGTACCAAAGACCCTGGTCTTCCCACATTCAGTATCAAAGAACATGCTCCTTCCCAAAAGCATTTTCCAACTCCCCCCATTTCCCTGCCAGGTTCCCTAATAGGAGCTCAGATTTTCACCACAGGTGAGAATGGAGGTTGTTTTAACTTTGTCCCTTTCCTAATCATTTGAGGAAATGAATTATAAAGCTGTGCTACTGGCTTATAGCAAGTAGCCAGGGCAACACAGAACAGAACCCCTAATACATTACATTGCCACATGATCCTCAGAGAAAAGTGGCATCCTCATAGGGAGAAATAATTCCCTAGCTCCAGGACATAAACTCCCCCATAGGAGGCTTGACTATCTTTATTGCATTTCCTTAGGACTCCAGGGACCAAGGAGATGAGCGTACATATATTTGGAGAAGTTCCCATTTCCCATTTCCATCCCATCGTATCCCATACAGGGGGATGAACCTGAGGTACAACTTCTCCTCTGGATAAGCCACCGAGTGTCCTACTAGATTACCAGAAAGATTACTTCTTTATTCTAATCCTCTCTCAAGTGTTGTTTCTACTCAGATGCCTGCTCAAACCTCCCTCTAAAAACCTCAGCCCCTCCTTACCTACTTTCAAATATCCTGGCCAAAAAGCGCAGGCTTTGTGGTCAAACTGCCTGGTGCCTCGTTCTTTCTCTGAACATCTTTTTCCTTATCCAGAACTCCAGAACATGCATGGAGGAGGTATTAGTAATGAGAATGATTGAAACTTGATCTTCAGCAATTTCCTAAACTTTTGTCTTTATATGAATTGGGGAATTAAAATAATATTTATGCATAAGCTTGCTGGGAGGATTAAAAAATATAATACACATGTGACTTCAAAAACTTTTCCTTAGCAAGATAAGAGTGTTCTATATTTTTGATTAAAATTTCCTTGTTAGTATAAGCTCTGAAATCCTTCAGGGAACCATGATTAGCTCATCAGGTATAATAAAGGACCTGAACATGTAATTGAATTTCAGCTAAAAATTAATATTTTTTAGTATGTGTCTATCCCAATATTTCAAGGGTCATATACTAAAAGATTATTCGTTGTTTATTTGAAATTCAAATTTCATCAGCATCCTGTATTTTATTTACTAAACAAGGCAACCTTAACATATTGCCATTTGCCCAAATCTCTTGTTACCTCTTGATCACTCCTATTCTTGGGATTCAAAGATCTTTGTCCTCCTCCCAAAATCCAAATATGCTCTGAGCATTGCCAAATGACTGGAAAGACTAGGAAAAAATAATATTTTGGACTATAAGTAAACATTTGAGGAAATTTCTGCTTCAGGAACTTTGGGTTTTCTAGCTGCCATAACATAGAATTATAAAGATGGGCTAGGGCTCAACATCACAGGAAGAGAAAAAATCAAACACATAAAAATGATTTATTGCATACTTACATTTTTCTCTGCATTTTATGTCTCTTAGGCGACACTATTTTATCATTTTCTTTCTCATCAGAGATGGTATTACCTTAAAATTTCATACATATTTTTAAGAGTGATAGGGATAAAATATGCATATGCAATATTGAGAGATCTAAAAGTTATCTTTAGAAAATACTGGTAACTGAAAGAACGTGGTTAAAGTAGAATACATCTGTTTTTGATATTTTTAAGTTTTACTATATGAAATTATCATAACATGCCAAATACTAAGTCCATGCCCATACAAGATGAATACTCTTTTTCTTTATTGTGCGCCCTGTGAACATAGTATAAAATACATACTGATCCTTTAATGTTAATTAAATAAATAAATGAATTTTTTACATTACTCAGTCATCTACAATGCAAATCATGATGATATATTTTCAAATTGATCATCAAATAGTAATATCTGGCTGATATCAGAAATTAAATTTTATACAAATAATGAAATATTTGAAGATACTTGCAAAACTAATGGGAAAACAAAGTACAATAAATCTTTCCAAAAGTTCTCTGGACTTTGTCCACCTCTTGGAATTTATAATTCTTACACTGGCATTAGGCAAGAAATTATGTGTCTCCTCTTGTAAATATGGAAAAAAAGAATTATCTTTTTGCCTAGAAATTTTTCATTATTTCCTAGGATTCAATTTATAATAATTTCCTTTGTGATGTATCCCTGTGCGTCTGAGACCATTAGTGTTCTCCAATGTGTAATTCATGAGTATTCTGTAACTCTTGCAAATATTTTATGGTTGTTAATTCAGTCCATAAACTAAAGGGTAGATAGAAATAGATTATATTTTTCTATTTAAATGAATTTTTGTTTCAATCCTTCATTCCATGAGCATTACAGAAATTTTATGGGTTGGTGTGGAAGTCTCTCTCCTCCTCTCTTCCTTGTGTGTCTGTCTATGAACTGTCTTCTGTGCTAACCATTTTATGGTATTTCTCGTCTTGAGGCCACTAAATTTGTTGCTTGAAAAATAATAGCTGATCTATATAGAATGTTTACCATATGATAAGTAACAGTTCTATGTCCTTTTATTATAAAGATTATATTACTGAATCCTTATAACATCCCCATATGGTAGGTACACTAAGTGATTTCATTTTAAGGTGAAGACACTACATTACAGAATTTTAAGCAACCTGCCAAGGGTCAAATAGCTGGTAAGTAGTGGAGTCAGAATTTGCACCTGAGCGTTGGAGCCTAGCATTGGAGACTCTACTATCCATGTCTGCAATGCCATGCCCTTGAGTTGCATTCAGGTCTGATAGCTATTTCTGTTATTTCAATGCACCTGGGTATTTGGAAATTCTTCCATTTACATGCTATGCTGTGCAGTTTCTAAAGCTCCTGCTGTCTCCAGCTAGTTCTTCTCTCTTTAGTCATATCTGGTCATATAGATCTGAGAAATGGGATTCAGGACATAAGCGGTCTATGATCCCATAAACCTAGCTGAAACACTTGCTATTTCTCTGAAGTTGTTCTGAGGCAGGACTCACAGTCTTGTTCAGGAGACACATAATTGCCCACCTTTTCTATCTTCTTTTCCATCTCAAACACTATACGTTAATTCTCACTTTTTTATCCAGGAGTGCTGAGAAATCTGAAATGAAGAGGGAAGATGCAAACTCAATTAATAAGCCTGGTTTCTATTGCTTAGGGAGTTATAAAAGCAGATTAGCAAGGATGGGGTCATTCTTTTGGAACACTTGTTGGGTTTGAACACCCTTTTGTTCTACAAACCCATCCACAAATAATACATATTTTGTTATACCACTGAATAACATCTCCGGAACAAGTTTTATAATATTTTTCAATTTTAAATAATTCTGAAATTTCCAAAATTGCATCCTCGCACATTTCCTTATGACAAAGAACTTTAATACATTGCATATATATATATATAATATTAAATTATATATATCATGTATAAATATGTATAGATACATATTTATATATGACACAGTCCTCTGTTTGCCTGCAGATGTCTTTATTATATGTATGTTACTTAGCAGTTTCATTCAAATTTCAAGTTGCACTTTACTTTTGAAGATATCAATGAATAACTGAGTTAGACTTTTCTCCATGATACTTATATAGACATCAGAAGAGACACTAAACTATGTCTGTGACACCTATAAATAAATAGTAAAATAAAAGAGTTTTAGATACTTGTAGAGTACGTATATGATGTCTCTCTATACTTCCAACACATTGAAGTTTATTTACTAAGTCTAATGATAAATTTTTAAAACTTTGTAGGAACCTACACTAAATCAAATTTTTACATTCTTTCTTTATTATTAGTTGGTCAAAAAAGTGCATAGGGGCAATAGAAAAAAACCTGAAATACACTTTCTTAATTTTCAATTTATATCAGGAATCAGAAAGAAATTTCACAAGAGTCTAGGCAAATAATTTCTATTTAAAATTAGGAACTTTAAATTGCATTCAAATAACCAAACTTGATAATTTGTGTTTAGTCAAACTTGATCATTTGGCCAATTGAGTATTCTTTCTTTTGGCAGGTGCCATCGTGGTATAGACTTAAAATACTTTATAGAACTTTCATGTATTTTTTCGCTACATACAAGATAATGTTATCTAAGAAAAACATTTGTTTTCTAACACTCAGATATGCAGTTTCCTTAAAAATAATAGTTTAATGTTCTATTCCAGTTTTCAAAGTATAGTACAAAGTATGGTTATAAAATAATACATATGATTTTCACTCAAATATTTCTGAAATTTTAAATTTTACAACTAAGAAAATGGCACTACTGTATTGATCGCTACGTTTATATTACAAAATTAAAATATATTGTATAGCACATTACAAAATGTTTATAAATATCCTCAAATTGCCTAGGTATTTTTGTAGCAACATAAGTTTAATGTTCTTATACTTAAGAATATTTATTATATATTAATTATTTGAAATAAATATAGAATATATAAAATATATATTCTACATTTTTATTTCTATAGATTATAAATCATTTATTTTTATATACATCTTAATTACTATTTGGTGCTTATTCTATCTTCCTTTTGTTATTTACAATAAAAAATCTGTTTTGTTTCATCTTTATATCATTTGCAACATTAGGTTTTGGATTTTTGTAATTGAATCTGTCCATTTTTATTTCTGATATAATAATTTTCCTTTCCAAAAAATACTTTAGAGTACAGACAAAACATATTTTTAATATTCTGGGCAGAAGAGTTTTGCAGATTAAATGGTTTAATATTGTTTCTTAACTTTATACCAGTGGGGTGCACTGTTTTCATAATATATTTGATATAGTTATAGCAGTCAAACTGTTTCACTCAACTAATATATACAATGAAATTATATTTGTATCTAGAGATTTCTGAAACTGGAAAGAAGTATTATCTTAATCCTCCGATCCTAGAACATAGAGAAACTAAGCTATTTCTACACAGGCAAATTGAAGAGATGAAGCAATTACATGAATGATTCAAGATAAAGAAATTACCCTGACATTCCTGTAGAAGTGACAAGAAGAAATGGAAGCCAAGAATTAGTTTGTTTATTTAATAAATATACTAACAACTTACTCAATGAAAATCACTTTTACTTAATAGTAACACATTCCTCATTGAAAATATGCATTGTCAAGTTAAATTGATTTAGAGTATAGGAAATGTTTGAATTTTTAGTGTAACTAGGTGACATTATATTAAATTGTGAGATATGAGCCTACAAGTAGTGGTATGAAATAATGAACATGTTCACATAAATATTTGCATTTCAAAAGTCTAGTCTTATTTTCACAATTAATTTAAAACAAACTATAAAAGAAAATCAAGAGACCCAGCATTATGCATACTTCCCTCCCTCCCCAAAACTTTCAGTCTAGTTCTTGCTTTCCCACATTCTGACATCCTTCCTTTACGCTTCAGTCGCACACAGCATTGTGCCTCTTATTATCCTCTTTTGCTGTGACCTTTGTGCTGTTACTTCTACTAGGAATAGTCTCCTCATTTACTCTTTATCTATGGCAGCTAAACTTACTCATCTTAGATTGCTATTATTTTAAACACTATTACCTCCTAGTTGTAATTATTAACCAGGTATAATTATTAACAATTACAAAACAGGAATTTTGGGCTCCTAGAGAACCTCAAAACCCTACATGTGCTATATTATAATTGTCAGTTTTTTACTTCAGAGTTAGAAGCGACTAACCCAGGAATTTCTAAGTTCATATAGAGCAAGCAGCACTATCCAACCCGTTTGACATAAATTCCCAGTACTTGGTGCAGAGTTCAAAAAAATAAGTCTTTGTTATTTGTTACTGAAACTCCAAGAAATCAAAATATATGGAAACAGATATTTAATATAAGATCTATTGATGTGATGAAAGGTATTGGTGATAAAAGTCTTTAACGAACAAAAATTCACTTAGGTCTTATAATTAACAATGACTCATTGGAGAATAATCATTGTAGATATTCCATTCCTTTTCTAGATATGTGCCTAGAGACACTGATGAATAGATAAATGAATATAAGTGTTGTGAAACCTTTAAAAGACCTTCAAAAATATATTGTCAAAGGAACAGATAACTGTAAATAAAGTTAGAGTAATCTTTTATAAGTAGTTTCGCGTTTACCGAAATATAACTACAGAATCAGCAAAATAACATCTTGAATTTGCTACCAAATTTATCATTTCCTTTTCACTAAAAAATCTTCCTTTCAGCTACATTGAGACACTAGAAAAGTGTCTTACTGTTATTCGACCCATACATTTATTTGTTTCACCTTTTAACCAAATATTCTAATCTTGTCTGAGATTGTGATTATGAGAGATCCATGTCTTGAGTAGTGCTACCCTGAGTCTATTGGACAAAGAGATACAGCTCTAATGCACGAACCATCAACACTTTAAAGTCAGTGGAAGCTTCCAGCATCTCTGCTGTCCTAGAGTGCAGGGATAAATTCTCCATTGCATCTTTTTTCAGTTTCCTTTTTTTATTTCTGCAGATTAAATGACGATCATTATTCTCCTATCCTCGTGTCTCTTTTTTTGTGTGTGGTACTGAAAATTGAACGCAGGGGCATTCTACCTCCGAGCTACACCCTCAGCCCTATTTTATATTTTTATTTGGAAACAGGGTCTCACTAAGTTGCTGAGCGCCTCACTAAGTGGCTTCAAATCTGAGATGCTCCTATCTCAGACACCCAAGAAACTAAGATTACAGGCTTGTGCCACCAAACCTGGCTTCTTCCTTATTTTTATCTCTTTATTTTTTCTCACACTCCTTCAAAGGAGTGCTTCATAAACCTTGTCTATAGCAACCAAAATTCTCAAAGTTGTGAGTTTGATTTATAGAAGTAAAATTTTTCATACTACCATATTATGAAGGCAAAAAAAATTTCCAAGGCACCATGTTTTGGGCATAAAGTTATCATGTGGCCCATTTCATTTGTAGAAGAGGTTCAGCATGACACCCTCCTCAAATCTAAAAGATAATAATGCACTTAATTTTTTTTGCGTGCGGGGATACTGGGGAGTGAATCCAGAGACATTCTACCTCTGAGTTATACTCCCAGCCCTATTTTATTGTTTTATTTTGTTACAGGGTCTCACTAAATTTTGGAAAACCTAAGTTGCTGAGGCTGACCCTGAACCTGTGATCCTCCTGTCTCAGCCTCCCAAGTACTGAGATTACAAGTGTGACCATCACCACTCACGATAATGCACTTAAAATGTATTTTTGTCATTTACAGACTTTCTGGAGGTGTTTACTGAAAGAATGGGTTTAAGTTGAAGAACTTGATGGAATAGGATGTAATCTTACTCTGGATATAGATGCGAAATATCCAGCGGTGGAGAAAGTGAGAAGATTCAATTCAGGAAGTTCAGAGGAGTGTCACTCAGAAAACACAATGAAAAATAACACGGGAAGAAAGAGGCCTGGTGAGAGATGCTAAGTGAAGTCCTTAAAAAGGGCTTGGTCATTGCCACGTTGCACTTCAGGAGCGGCTGTCTTCCCTAACTGCTGTTTGAACAGGCTAATCTTCCTCTGACCCTCATACTCCTACGGAAAGCAGGGAGGAGCATGATGCCTCCTGTTCATAGGAGAGCGGGCGGGCTCCTGCATTCGGTATGCTCTCTTTAAGCCTATATATTTGTTCTTACCCATCTTTGGCTCTTATCTTTTAAAGGCCTGGAAAAACTATTTGGCTTGACACATTCAGTAAAGCAGTAGCTTTTCTAGATAAAATTGTATAGCTTGGTCTATTAGATGTCCTAATAAAAGTGGTCCTGATAATGAGTTACTAGTAGAATAGTACATAGGACGCTAAATTATAAATCTCTGTATCTGTCTCTCTCTTCATTTCTCTCCATCTTTATATACATGGATATACATATGGATGTATATTGATATTAATATACTATATTTACCCAGCATATTGTATGTTGTGTGTGCATATATAAAAATAAACACACATTCTAAGGAAATAAATATTTCAAACTTGTTGAAAATATTTAGAAATTTTATAGTCCATTATTGTTTGATTATTCGACAGAAATCTATCTCTAATTTCATAAAAGGATAGTTTTGATAATGCTAGATGTATCATTAAATTTTTGTACCTCTCCCTAGGAAAAAGTTATATTACCAGGTATCAAAAGATTTATGCCACAATAATCACTCTATAAATTCTGCAAGGATATAACCCAACTTGTAAATAGTATAGATTTTGTTTGTGTTGATAAATAGGGTTTTCAAAATCAATTAACCCTTTCAATCACCCATGCAAAAGAAAAGTACAAAAGATGACTGTTTAGAAAATGGATATAGTATCTCTAGAATTATAATGCTGTAGAGGTATTCGCTGCTGCCCTACCTTCCACCTAAGCACGTGGGCTACCAAACTGACCCACTGCTGTGCTAAGAAGAGAAAAGTTAGAGTCAGACCCAAGGAATCAGGAAAGACAGACTGATAGATGGTCTTATGTGAACATATCTTATGGTCTCCAGGGTATAAAACATGATCATGAAAACAAAACAGATTTTATTTCTTAGTCTAGACTGAAGCCGTTAACCTGTCAGTACTTTATTTTCTTCATCAGAACTATGGGAATCCTGCTCAGAGCATATAAAACATGTCAGTGTAACACATGGGCAACACGGATCCCTAAGCGGGTTACTTTAGAGCTGTGGACCCCAAGGAAGTGTTCACACCAAGGCGGATACAAGATGATGCGTTAGGTTGTAGGAGAATAAAAAATTACATAGCTTGCCAGGCATGGTGGTGCACACTTGTAATCCCAGTACTTTGCGAGGTGGAGACTGGAGGATCCAGGTTCGCGGCCAGCCTCAGCTCTCTCTCTCTCCCTCTCTCTCTTTCTCTCTCCCTCCCTCCCTATCTCTCTCTCTCTCTCTCTCTCTCTCTCCTTAGTGAGGCCCTCCACAACCTCGTGAGACCCGGTTTCAAAATAAAGTAAAAAAAAAATAGAGCCGGGGGTGTAGCGCGGGCGTAGAACGCCCCTGGGTTCAATCCCCGGTACCGCAAAAAAAAAAAAAGTTAAAACTATTTGATATATAAATGTATATCTACTATGATCAATAAATTTTATTCTATGTGTTTTTACATTGAGAAATTGTGTATGAAAATATCAAACTTCAAAATTTTCCAAGCATTTAAATATATTTTATTCAAAATATAAATTTATATATTTTATAAATTTAAGATATGTTCACATTTGGTTTTTTATCCTTTTTTGGTACAATGTAATTATACATCATAGTGAAATTCAAATGGTTCATTTTATCTCATTCTTTGAAAATGAGCCTTTGCAAGGCTGAGAGTCCAGCATATCATGCTGAGATCAGCCAGTTGCAGAAAGTCAAGGGTCCTGTGTTTTCTCTCATATGTGGAAATAGGGAAAAAATAGGAAACAAAAAGGATTTCCGATAAATGAGGAGAGAGACCAATAGAATAATGGAAGGGGAGTGGGGAGGGAGGTTGGGAAAAGGAAAAAAGGAGATTTGATGAAGGAAACAACTCAAATACTGTTATGTCCATGTATGAAGATTATCACCACCAATCTCACTAATATGCAACAGGCCGGAGTGGGGAGCAGGGTGGCATCAGAGGGAGGTACCCCAAGTGCTGTGTGCACACATGTCCGCATCACTGTGAACCTCACTATGATGTGTAATTACAATGCACCCATAAAAGCATATTAAAAATGAGCATCTATATGTATACTTTTATATGTATATAATTTGTAAAAGACATTGGGTGAGTATGCACAAATTTATTTTACTGGTAGGAAAACATGTTCAGAGAAGTTTGTAAACAGCAACATTAGAGGCCTCTGTGCTTTGGCACAAATAATTAGGGGCCTTTGGGACAAAAAGAAATGCAACCTGACAAGGGCGAATGAATTGCTACCTAGAACCAGATATTGCCTTTCGGTTTTACAGGAATGTACAGATATAAAAGGGAGACAAACAAGTTTATTTCATTCACTTTATTTATATTTATAAAACAATGAAGGCAGTTCTGCCTGGAATAAAAGGTAGGAGGTCACTCCTGGCAGAAGAAGACATTTAGGACTTGGTGAGATGTGCATGAATGCTGGGACCATTGAGAATTTGTCCCGATTCAGCCCGTCTTCCTCTCTGTCACTTCCTAGCTCAGAGAGGGTGACCAGTCAATGTACTTACTTTACCCCTTCTGTAAAATTACAATAACTGGAAGCCGGGCGTGGTGGTGCACACTTGTAATCCTAGTACTTGGTAAGCTGAGAACGGAGGATCCAGGTTTGCGGCCAGCCTCAGCTACTTAGTGAGGCCTCCACCCTTAGTGAGACTCTGTTTCAAAAATAAAGAATAAAAATAGGGCTGGGAGTGTAGCCTGGAGGTAGAATGCCCCTGGGTTCAATCCCCAGTATTGCAAAAATAAGTAAGTAAATAAATAAAATTACAATAACTGTAACACACTGACCCCAGGCTGACAATGATGATGATGCCTAAGCTACTCTATGAAAAGCACCAACTACAACTCTCACCATTTTCTAAACACTGGAGAAAGTTGTTTTATCCTAGATGCTAGGCTCCAATCAAGGATCCTAGGAGATGGGGTGAGAGTAAAAATAATCTTTACTTTTACTCAGTATTGGATTTCTAGCACTTAGCATCTGTTCTGAGCAGACTGAGATCATGTAAAACAATCAAAAAGCAATCTTAGTCATTTCAGGAATGTTTATTGTAATCATGAGCAGGACAGGTTCTTTACTTGTTAACACTCCATGCAAACTTTATACAACTTATGCTATTTTAGGGCAAAAAAAGAAAAATAAAGAGAGAGAGAGAGAGTTAGAGATAGATAGATAAAGAGAGAGATAGAGAAAGATAGATAGATAAATAAATAGATAGATAGATAGATAGATAGATAGATAGATATGGAAAGAAAGATAGATTAGTACAACCTGGAAAGTAGGCCGGGCAGTGCATTTACCATTGAGCACAGCTGGCTCTGTCGGGGTCTCAGGTGTGGGCCAGCTGTGAGTGTGCTCTGGGTCTCAGTGCTCAACCAGAACCGAAGGTGAGAATTTCCCCATGCTACCAGCATAGCCGGCCAGGTCAGCATTCAACTTCGTTATCTGTGGTTGGAATGTCAAGGCAGCAAGACTACTTAGTAGAAGAAGCTTCAGGTTTTCAGTCTCAGGTGCTGACAATTATAGTCCTCAGGTTCCTAGGGACTCCAGTTGGTTGTCAAGGCCTCGCAGCTGGGTTGCACGCATTGTACCTACACGTTGCCTATTAGGCACCGTGTGCCTGGTGCCTGTGTGTGGCCCCTGATTCCCTGAGTATGTTACGCCAAACCTGTGTGTGCTGGAAGAGTTACTCATGCACACTGCACATCTTGGTGAGTCGTACCCAGGTGTGCTTTGGAAGTTAAGTCCCTCCTTGCCCTTAGTGGGAGTCCTTTGTTAAAATATGTGTTCCCTACGGCATCTTATTTAATATGGCAGTGATTTCTTGGAGTATAAACAACTGAATAAATGAAGCATCCAGTACGTGTAGCAGGTCAGCAGGAGATGAGGTAAGAGAAAATAATCATAACTTCGGTGTTTCTTAAGAGTAATCTACTAATGGCATGAAATCAGCCAGGAAAACAGTGTGTGTATCTCTAGCTATATATCTATCTATGACTTGCTGAGAAATTAGCTACATTTGAAGCTAAATATTTGGACATTTTCTGTACCATGGAGTCAGACAAAACTGCAGGAGAGAGCATATCCTACGAGCATCCAAGTTGAAGATCAAATATTCTGTTGAGTGGTTGAAATGTGCAAATATTTCATGTAATTAGCATTAATTCTTCAGACATAGTGTTTATGTCTCTGTATACTTCTATGATTTTTCTTTTCAGTCTGCTGAAATATTTATTGAGATTTTATGCATTATTTCAAATATTATCCTGATGCCCGTTTTAAATAAAATCTGTATGTGATGCAGAATAAGGAATTTATGTGATAAAATTTAGACTGTCCTACAGGTAGTTTATATTATGAGGTCCTATAAATTTTGTTTTCTGGTTTACTGTATGTTTTTAAAGCTACAGTAAGCCTCAATAATAATAAATATAATTAGTTTGAACTATGATAATATAACACATATCAGTTAAGTTTCCTGAAGCCTTCTTTTTATCTTTCTTTTTTTTTGTGGTATTGGGGATTGAATCCAGGGGCATTCTACCTCTGAGCTACACCCACAGCCCTATTTTATTTTATTCATTATTTTATTTTTCTTTATTTTTCTTATTTATTTATTTATTTATTTATTTATTTATTTTGCAGTACCGGGGATTGAATCCAATGGCACTCTACCTCCGAGCTTCACCCCCAGCCCTATTTTTTATTCTTTATTTTGAAACAGGATCTCACTAAGTGGCAGAGGCCTCACTAAGTAGCTGAGGCTGGCCGTGAACCCAGATCCTCCGGTCTCAGCCTCCCAAGTACTAGGATTACAAGCGTGCACCAGCATGCCCAGCTCATTTTTTAATTTTTTGAACGGGGTCTCACTAAGTGGCGGAGGGCCTCACTAAGTTGCTGAGGCTGGCTGCGAACCTGCGATCCTCCTGTCTCAGCTTCCCAAGTACTTAGATTACAAGCGTACGCCACCATGCCCAGCAAGACTTTTCATTTAATAGAGTAGTATTAAATCATTATTAGTTAACCTTTAATATAATTAAATTATTTTAATGAAAATTTACTAAATATTTATTTAAAAGAGCCCTTTTTAATATATTCTTAAAAATTATATTATAATGTAAATCTATTCCTTTCCTATAACTAAAGACATTATTATAAAGTTAAAACTCTAAATGCTTTGTTCAGCAAGGTTAATTTTTAATTCTATCTTATAAAAATATGTTACTTAACATTAAGAAACCAAGATATATTTAGTTTAATAATATGACAGAGTGTAGAGACTGAAGAATGGAGTAAATGAAGAGATACTTTATCAGATGATAATTATATCATTTTCATTTAAACCTACAATTTACTGAAAATGGAATGCTTCTCGTTTAATACATTTACTGTACTTTTTGCTTCTCACTGAATATTCTTATAAGATTAACAGTACAGTGATCTGTATAAATACTAGCAAAATCAACAAAACTGGGCTGATTGATACCAATTCAAGCTATTCAATTCTAAACTTTTAAATAAATGACAATAATTTCTAATATATTTAATTTCGATAAAATCTATTCTTTTCAAAGCTTTTACCACTCACTCTCAACAGACAAATTCAGTCTATGTAATGGAATAGGTGGTAGCCATCTCTTGTGAACACTTGTCATCTCTTTTCTTCTATCTCATGAGTCTATGAATCCCCATATCTTTACCTCTTATCTCAGCCCACATTCCTTCCACTCTCTAAAGTTGATAGACTCATGCACACCCTTGTCACATCTTCTATGCTGTATCTCAGAATTTACTGATACATAGATTCTCACATCTCCAATTTTTTCTTTGTTGGTGTTTATTTAAAATAAGCCCCCCCCACACACACACAGAAATTTACAAGGAACCAGCCAAAATCACTGAATCATTAGGATTCATTCCTTTTAGATGACCTATAGCTAACTTGCTCATTATATGACTGAATTCTTAGTGTAAGAACACTGCAAAAGCATTTCCATCCACCATGTTTTTGAATGTGTGATGTATGATCTCAGAGTGAGCATGCTCAAGAATGTGTCTGCCTCTCCATGAAGAGGTCTTGCACTAGGAATGTGTATGTTTCCCCAGTAAAAGTCCTTTGCTTTCTTTCTTTGGGGAGGTGCTGTTTTGATAACTATTTCCAGTGCTCTCTTTACTTGCTGCATTCTTTCTATATTCTTACATCTTTCATCTCTTAGTTGTGCTTATTGGCTTTGTACTAAGGAAACCACAATTTAATGACATTTGATTGTCTACTCTAGACATCTATATACTTCTGTTTGTTTAACCTATTGTTATGTCCTTGAATTTCCTGTGTGTGCGTGTGTGTGTGT